>JAOTQE010127477.1:0-12291 GCA_025631205.1 Nesometra sesokonis
CTTTTTTTTTTTTTTTTTTTTTTTTTTTTTTTTTTGCTTGTCAGATCGATATGGGAGAAGATGTGGCCCAGATAGTGGTGGCGGTGTTTGTCTCACGCATTGGAGCCAGAAAAAGTTGGCAGGTATAATGTTATGTTAATGACAGCGATTGAATTTTCTTACATTGGGATGAGTAAAGTTATCTTGTATTCAGATTCTATTTCTTTCTACCAGTGACCAATGGTAAACTATATTGTATACTGGATTGATTTATCCTTGTTCACTGATTGGTTAAAAGCATGTAACGTGATAAAACATAATCCAACCACAAAGTAATTTTTACAGATCCGTAAATAGTAAGACTATTTATGGATTCTGTCCCAAATTCAACACCAAATGGCATTATCTCATGTGACCCGGCGCTGGTACCGGTTGCGACCGCTGTGTTTACCGCTGCACTGAACTCTCACTGGTACCATAGGCCTATTAGGCCTACACAGTGTCGTGTACACTGGTAAGTTTTTAAATCCATTATTTAAACCAATCAATGAACAAGAATGTATGAATCCCGTATATGAAATAAATATATACTGAGATGAAATGCTCTGGATTAAAACTATGGGTCCCTCAGTGACTACAAATGTACTATTTGCTTCAGAGCTGTGCCCCTCAGCAAATAGTACTTTTGCAGTCAGTTTGGGACCCATAGTTTAAACCAGAGCTTTTCATCTCAGTATATATTTGTATATCCAGTCATTGGGTATTCTAATTTCATAACCAAGGAGCAAGATGCTGCAACACTGTTAAGAACATGTTCTTAAAAATGCCACTGATTGGGAGCATGACTGAAACAAAGACACAATCAAAATAATGTCCATTATACGTGTCAACAAATCTAAACGCTTAAAAAAAGAATAGAAATCATTTAGAACCACAACAAAGAGACATGGAAAGATGCATGTTAAAGGATTCTAGTTTGCAGTCTTTCATTCAATTTATTTCTATGTTGCAAATTAATTAGGTTTTAAAAAACATGAATAAATTTGGCAAATGAAAGCCTAGTCTTTGTGTGGTATAAGCTCCACAAAAAAAACTATTGAAAAACTGGGTCTGATTTTCTTTTGTTTTTTTTTTGTTTTTTGGTAAACATATAATTATCCCAAAAGTTGCAAGAGATAGCTACACAAAGTTATTACCAAAGAAATGGTACTAAATTCATAAATTTATGATAAAATTAGATTCTTCTTTTTCTATACCGTGCTCTTCTAATGCATTGGTTATCAGTGGCATATCTAGAGTGGTGCTTAGCGCCTGAGCACCAGGGACCCCCCTAAAATTTTGAGAAAAAAAATGTTTTGCTAGTAAAAAAGTTATGTGAAAAATATTATAGTATAGCATGAATTGTAAACCAGCCATCGTTAATAATGCAGACAGAAACTCAACTTCGCATAACCTATTAATCTATTTCAATAATTTCAATAAAAAAACGAGGATATGATGTTTTTTTTTTTTTTTTTGCTTATCAAAATCAAACAGGCAACCACGCCCACCCGGATCTCGGGCAAATCCTGGCACAACCACTGCTGACCCCCCCTTCCATTCCATCCTGACTGCGCCCCTGAGCACCACCTCCACCACCCCTTTAGTGGTAGAAAACATTAAAACAGGGATATATCTACTACCCCCTTCAGAGGAAATGAATAGAGGAAAACAACTATTAAATAAAAAGAAGCATAACATAGTTGAAACAATTTTTTTTTGTCACAATCTGATGCGAGTTGACCCTGATTCATGTAGATCCATGGCTTAGAAATTTTGAAAAAAAAAACATCATTCTCCCATTTTACTTGTCTCGTGATAGCTTTACTGAATTTTTTGTTTTTTTCCTCTGAAGGAGAGGAGGCTCATTTACTTTAAAAAAATTCTTCTTTATTTATACCATGCTCGATCTTCTAATGTATTGGTTTTCTGTGGCATATCCTGAGGAAGTGCTTAGGGTTCCTGAGCTCCCTATTCAGGTATAAAACAATACAACTAGGATATAAATATGAAGATAGGTGTATCAAGCACCCCTTTAGAGGAAATGAATCAAGGAAAGGAAGTATAAATGAAAAGAAACGTAAAATAGAGGAAATAATGATTTTTTTTTCTTGTCACAATCTGATGGGGGTTGATCAATCCCTTTCTCCAATTCCTGGATACCCCTCATTTTCAAGTAAATCGATAGCTTCTATAGAAATTAAAAAAATAATATTATTCCTCCATTTTACTTGTCTTATTAACAGTACTGAAGTTACTTTCCTCCCGAAGGACGGGGCTCACTTGCTCTGAAGAGCAGTTTTCAATTACTACAGGGGTGGATGAAGACTGTTGGAAAGGGGGGCCGGTAGAGAGTAAAATTTATGGGGGGAGGGGTCCAGGGGAATGCTCCCCCAAGAAATTTTGGTCTTTAGATGTCAGCAAATGGCCTCAGGAGCATGTTAATGGATCAATCTTGTCTTATGATAAATAGTTTTCGTTAATAGACAACGTTAATAATATTATATTTTACTTTCCGAAAGGGGCCCAGAAACAGCCCCCTCCCCCACAAATCTTCCCCTGACCCATTTTCATATTTATAACAAATTTATTGTTTTCTACCTCTGTCTGATCTATGCCAGACAAACAAAACCATGAACTTGATATCAAACGCATTCTTTCATATATATCATGTTTCCAAGATAAATGCAAAATGAAATTAAATAAAATACCAAAAAACAAAGTTTTTATTGTTTTATACCACCTATTAAAACCCGAAACCTTAAGTAAGAAAGTATAATACATAACGTAAGCAATGAGATACACGCCATCATGTCAGGATTTAATATTTCGACATAAATTATATATCAGCAGTGGTGGCGCTAGTGGGGGGCAGGGGAAGAGGGCCCCCAGTCGGGGAAGATTGACCATCGTCGGGGCAAAGCAAAATAAAAATTTTGTATAATTGCCCCTAAAATTAGAAAATAGACATAAAAATGGGCCAAAAAACGGGGGAAACGTTTTTTTTGTTCATCAGAACCAAACCAGCAATAACGCCCACCCGGACCTCCCAAGTTGGCCCACCCATCGGGGACCAAATTCTCAATGATATCATTTATACCAAATTATGAATCATTTACCATGGCATGTATCTCATTGCTTGGATTGAGAATTATAATTTCCTACATTAAAATAATAAAAATAACATTTTGTTGTCTGTATTCAAAATCATTTATTTTATCTTTTATGATTGTCGTTTTTCTATTTCAAATAGTACACTATGTAAAGTTATTGCTTTTAAGCAACAATATAATATATACAATTGTACACAACCATCATTAAAATTCTTTTATAAAGGTTTAATCGTAATGCTACTACAATATTTTATTTATTAAATGACTGCCTTGTTGACCAGTTTCTTACCATCAATATTTAATGTGCTTATTTCCCAATATAGTAATAAATATTTTAATGTTGAGATGTTAAACATGTGAGAATATAATAAATAATGCATGATCTTTAATAGGTAAAATTAATGGGACCCTGAATGACCATACACCAAGGGTGTTTAGTAATTGAAAGCATTCTCTTGGTTCATAAATCTTGTACAACAGAATTAAAAGTGAAAACAAATCATCTCTCAGACTCTAGTTCATCAGACATGTTAACATGGTTGGTGCTTGTGTGAACAAAACAATCTTGAGTAACTTAAGGCAATTCAACAGAAAGGATGCACAACTCAGGACTTCAAACATTAGGACTCTTGTACCGACAAACACGTAATGTTCCCATAGAACAAGAGATTGTACGCGATTTGCTTAACAACCGATGCAATAATCTTCTATTAACAAACGATTCATAATTGCACTGACGTTAAGTGCACTGCGTGTATCATGAATAATCGCATAGGGATGGCAACACGTGATAAAAGTTTAGCATGTTATCACGTTTCAAAGCATTATGTTTGATGTCGCGCTTCTTGTATCAGTTTAGCAGAGCTCCCAAGTCTCCAGGATAGTCCTGGAGTCTCCAGGAATTTTGGATCATCTCCCGGGCTCCTGGAATTATCAAATTTTCTCCCGGAATTTAGTTTTCTCCATGAAATTCTCCAGGTTTTGAAATATTTTCACAGTTACACCATATTTTTGGCCTATTTTTCAAAATATTGGTTGAAAATAAGGAAATGTGAAGACGTTTTTTATAAAAAGTAACGGCAAATGACAAAATCAGAAACTCTGTTTCATAATATAATAATGTGTTTAAACAAAGGTGTTTTATGCATATTTTATGAAGTTTTCACATTGCAAAGGGTGTTTGAACGACCAAAAAAAAATCTCCAGGAATTCTGTTTTTACAACTTGGGACCACTGGTTTAGGAAATTTATTTGCTAAAAAATTGTGTGTAATAAACTGAAAAAAAGGAATGGGAACTCCCATGCTAAAAAGAATACTGTATTTGATTGGCTATTATTTTAACAATGCTGATTTGGTACCCTTTATACGTCATTGTCAAAAATGCAATATAATGTTAAACAAGAATGAAAATTTGTACAAAAAAACTTAATATAAATTCACTTTATTTTTTCATGTAATGGGAATAATTTAAACAAAAAATGGTGGTTTTCAAATGATTGTACTTTTAAAAAATCAAGAAGTAATACACATCAGAAATTATCAAGAATAATCAAAATGTATCCGCCACCAGCAAACGTATGGTGCTGGTAGTCTAATTTTTAGCGCCTGGAACAAAATTTGTCAGTAAAAGAGTTACGGATCAAAGGGCTGTACGCTTGCGCAGTGTTCCACGGAAGAGTTGTCCTTTCTGTTGAATTGCCTTGCTTCAGTATAAACTGATGAAGATATTACCTTTTCTAAGTGGCGTTCACAAATTACCAATGTGAACACTATCAAGAACTGAAGTGAATCTTAAAAAGAAAATTTATTTGCAACATTTGTTTTATTTTACATATAGTACAATTACAATACACCTGTTGCATCTTGTTTTCTTAATAAAGTTGATATAACAATACTGTCCTCTATGAATTTACTTTCAGTAATTGCTAATATTATGTGAAGGATATTAGTGCCATCAAGGCCTCCATAAACGAATGTTAGGTTCCTTACTGAACAATAATATGGAGCTTTTGTTTTGCCCGACGAATCGTTCTACTATGGTATAAAGCACTGTCGGGTGTACGTAGTGTCCGTTCTCAGAACAACCCGTTTAGTTTTTGCAGGTTACAGTCGACCTTCTCATTTACACACCTCTTGGGCTGGAAGGTGTTTGTAAATGAGAAAGTTCGTAAATGAGAAGGTTCATGAAAATTGGTCAAGTGAGGCCTCCAAAACACTTGTTTTGTATTTATTTTGTGTTCTTGATTGTTAAAAAATAGTTATTTAAATAAACTAGGAGGAAAAAATATGAAAAACAAAGAAATATCAATGATAAATAATCTGATAATTGCATCATTGCCCATTATTTTAATGATGTCATTGACTGAATAGTGTTTGTAAAATAGAAGGTTTGTAAATGAGAAGTTCGTAAATGAGAAGGTCGACTGTACATGGTTTTGAGAAAATCGCCCATAAAACAATCTAAAAATAAACAAAAGATTATACAGTAATTCTCAGAAAATCTGCATGAAGGATACTTCCTACATGACAACTGAACTACAAATACATTATAACGAAATATAAATACAGTATCACAGAACTCATAATTGAGGCATGACATGGCAAAACCACCAAGTTGTTGCAAAATTGAAAAATGGAGTTAATAATGAAACCATATTAAATTTTGTAAGCTTTAAAATGAAGGGTCATTACTTTGGCAATTATCTCAATTTTATCTTAATTTTATCAATTTTTACCTACAATGCAATTTTGTGGTGAGACCTCACATACATTTACTGTGATTATTTTCATGTCTCATTCCTTCTTAAACCTTTCACTGTTTTCATTGGTCAGTAGGCTTTTTGTTGTGCAAGTTTCTTTGGATTTGCTCCAGGGTATGAGGTATTACTAGTTTTGAACCCTCTCTCTTCAGACTAATGTAACAAGTACCGAACAGTATTATAAAACTGCTGTGTAATTTTTATGTAATTTTTAACTCCTCTGTTAATTTTATGTACCCTATTTTATATCTTATGAAAAATGTTAGCATTTTATTTAATCCTAGATAAATTTGCATAAAAATAAAACCATTATTTTTTTTTCAAATCATTTATATGCTTTCTACATAAAAATATAGACCTATATCACAGAGGTAGATCTAAAAATAATTTACTTTTGTGAACTAATAAATAGAACAAAATAACTCATTAAAGAATAGTTTATCAGAAATACATTTATGAAAACATGCCATGGTTTATAGAAAATAAAATAATGAACAAAAAGAATCAATGGTTCTCAAAATTTGCTGAAGTGAAATATGTATAATGGTACCATACTCATACGAATAAGTGGTCAAATGAATTTTTTTGAGGGGTAGGCCCTACTTAAAAAGTCTATAGCATAGAAAGAGCAGATGAAGATCCAGGATCTACCATGGGCAATGCCTGTGGCCATTTGGACCATATTTCCCCCTATATTGCGGCCCCTGTCTCATTTTAGGACTATTTATGGCAAGGAGATTGAAGTGTTTTCCACCCCTTCTGCATCCAATTTCCACTAAATGTATTTTGTATTTTTCCCAACCCCGAAATCCCCCTGGACTGCGGAGCACTTATGGAAATCGAGGAGGTAAGGAAGGAAACTGATTAATCAAAAGTGTCGGAGATGGAAGCAGGAATATTATTTCTCTGCACTGGACAGAAGAGGTGCTTGTTCCAACTTAGTCAAGTTAATTGATGCTTGTTTAAAATTGAAAAATTGCCCTTATTGAAATTGAGAATTGAGAGGTTTAGAAAAATTTCACATTTTTTCAAATCCTAATACTGGCACGCTATTTTTGACATTATTTGTGGCGAAGTTGGTGTGTCCTTATTTGAACACACCAGATCAATTTTACAGTTAGAAAGACACAGAAAGACGACTGACGTGACAGGGGATGGGTTTGGTAGAAAATTTTTGAATAAAATAAACCTGTAGACGCTTAAACAGAGCATGTTGGACTATCAGTCGAAAAGTGGGGATCCCCCATCAAAAATATGTGGGGACTGTTTTTTTTTCTCATTACATTTTTTACTCTTAATTTTTTTTTGGTTGATGATGAAAGGTGGGGGAAAGCTCCATATCCACCAACCCCCCCATCACACCCTTGGATTCTCACCTGCCTATTCAAAAAAGTGCACTTATTCTCACAAGTATGGTATGTTAACCAAGTACAGTTTGTTCTTACAATTCACAACAATGACAGGCATGAACATAAATATACAAATTAAGAGTAGATAATTACAAGCATATAAATTATTTCTATTGAAGGTAAGTTTTATGTCACAGAGGACAAAATAAGCCTGCAAGGCTTAAGTTTGGACCTCCAAAAGTGAATTATCTTTCAAGATAATTATTCCGAACATTTAGCAATTCTGAAGAAAGTCCGGAAGTTCAGATCCTGCTGGTTTTTTTCCGCTACCATAGGTCATTTAACTCAGTCTTTTCTTGTAAATCAATGATTGATTGGTAATTTAATCTTAGGTATGTATCTAAACAGGTTTTTAAAATTCCTTTGAAATGCATTTCTAGTGAAAAAATACAATAATTTGAACATGGTAAGTATTGGTAGCAGGGGCGCAACTAAGGGGGGTTATGGGGGTTGCAAACCCCCCCCTCCAAATGTCTATTGACTTTTTTCATGAAAATTTAGATGAAAAAATTGAAACATTAATGTCTTTTTTTTTGCCTAGGAACTTGTTAAAAAATTAAACAGAGGTTTTTCAATCTGGGTCGAAGCAGCAAAATATACAGTAACCAGAAATGGGATTTCCGGCGATCTAGAAAGCAAAATTTTCCGGGGGAGGGCCCGGACCCCCGCTCAGGATTCGGTCAATGCCGATCTCTATAACCCCCGTCCTTCAAAAAACCTGGTTGCGCCCCTGGGTAGGAAGCATATATTGTAAAATCACCGACGGAAGTAGAGGTTGACCTTACCCTGTCCTGCTTACCCCAGTCTTCCACAACTGGGTGGTCTCATAAAGTACGATCCCCAAATCATCGTCCAGAACATATCGGTTTTGAGACAGATTATTCTCACTCGATTTAACTGGCTGTTGTCTTTTGCTATCAAATATTGGCTGTGTAGATTTCTGATTTTGCTAGTAATTTTGTGTGGTTATATTTAAAGTAAATAATAGGCCTCTTCTTTGATGTACTAATTTTATAACAGTATAAACTACTACTCCTCTCCATTTCCAAGCAGCAAATTCTGCTATTTTGTCTATCTACATTTTTTGTAACTGTTACAGGCCAGAACCAATGAAGTTTTGTTTTAGTGAAAGGTCATTGCAGCTAAAAGTTGAATTAACCGGAAAACCTGTGTTTTTTACGTGTTAAAACACAGTTATTTTGAACACAATTTTAACCATGTTTTTATTTTTGGACTCATTTCTAGTGGGGAAAATGTGTGCTTTTTAATAATCATGTTTTTTTTTTTTTCTCACTTTGTAAGCGCCTTTAGCACTCCAGCAGTGGATACATGCACTCGATAAGTGTTATTGTTATTATTATTATTTTTATTATTATTATGATTATAATTTAGAAGTTTATTTAGAAGTCTGCAGTTAAATGACCTATGAGAGTGAGAAAAAAGACAGAAAACAAAAGAAGATCAAACTGGACTTCAACTTTCTTCAAATGTTTTATTAAACAGGCAACATAAAATATCACATTCTCAATAACACACTGGTAGGTAGGACAACCAACATATAATAAAAACTTATGAACATTCACTAATGTATAACAAAATGTGATATTTTAAAATGTCATAAAATAGAAGTGGTAAATTTACATTACATTATTTACATTTATAATTTAACTACATTTTAAATTACTTAAAGATTAGATATACAATTTTTACCAAAAAATACTTGAAATGTATTGTTACAATGTATTTAAAACAACTTAAATTGTGTAAATGAATTGAGCCAAAGTTACCTGGGTTTAGCATATTTGATAATGTACTTTATAATGTTTTTAAGTATTCGTTTTTATTTATATTTAAAGAATTCTTAGGTTAAAGATGTATTGTCACTGAAAAAATAATTTTTAAATTAACTTGCATATTTTTTTTATTATAATCAAAAATTGAGCAAACATTCACTAAAAAGGCTAGCAGCCTCTATGAATTTGGTCATTTTTCAGTGTAAAAATCTTTTCAAATGATTTTATTTTAAATACACAAATGTGGCAGAGCCAAACCAAATGAGACGTAAGTTGTAAATGCTAGTTTTCCACAATATGTAGAAATTTAAAAATGGTCAATTTTTTTCAAATTTTATTTTATTTAAAAAATATACAGTTCATACATTAAACTTTCATACTACCTTAACAATTCTCAGATATACGATCACAAATGTTTTAAAATGGCCAATTTAGAATGGTCATGCTTAGTAAATGTATATTGATAACCAATTTTCAAATGCAGTTTTCTTAAAACATACATTTTAAATGTTCGAACTTCAATTGTTCATAACTTCACAAGGAAACATCGTATGAAAATTATTTTTTTTGCATGTTAAAGGTAATAATCTGTAGATTTATAATCCATAAAAACCTCAATTTTCAATTTTCTGACTTATGTCTCATTTTGCTTGGCTCTGCCACAAATTTCAATTATTAAATTACTAATTTAAATGTTACTTTGATATGGACAAGTTAATTTCAAAATTAATGGTTATGACTTTTTGGTCATTTTCAAGTAACAATACATTTTACATCTTCAAGCAAGTTATTTTTTGTATATTTGTTTTACAAACACTTCCACACTGAAAATTGTCATATGAAATAAATAAAATAAATTTTCGCCTGTTAATAAACCCTCCAACATGAAAGAAAAAAATTGGATACAAATAAAAATTGAATTTTATTCCACCCACCAATTCATGAATGTTTTGGCTGAAATGCAAATATTTTAAAAATAACTATTGTTATATACTTTTTTAAAAACATATTTACATTTCTTTCTATTTTATTGTCCAATTTATAGGTATAATGACACAAGTGAGAAATAGAATCTTATACAAGGTATATAATATAAATAAGCAGGTACTGTATACCACAATGTATTTATTGAATAAAAGGCATTAACCAGATTTAGATTATGTTTTAATCAAGATTTTTTACATTGTAAAGAATATTTAGGTAAGTTTCTGCTTTGATTTCTTGAATGTTTTCCCCATGTCCGAGGGGCACTTCTAGGATCCAGCAAAAAAAGGGTGCACTTTCCCAGTCACAGGTCTCCATTCCCTTCCCTTTATGAAATATATTTCCGCTACCTACTGTTTCTTATTCCTGGTCACTCTTGTTTGTATCTACCTAGCAGGGGTTTTGTTAATTTTCACTTAAGAAGGCAACATATATTTCGCAGCAGGTAACTTTGAAATCGATTTAGAGTCCATAATCCACCCATTCCCACCCATATTCACAGGTGAATAAAATCCACCAACAGATGCCAATATTTACCGGTTACCGGCTATCGACAAAACCCCTGGCCTAGTGGTACAGCACAAAAACATTCAAGAAATTGTACAAACCAGAAGCTGATTTGAATATCTCAACAAGTAACACTTCAACATTTACATTAAGTTCATAAATATGTGATTTAAACACAGTTCAATTACAGATATGTAATTCTTGTTCTCTTTCACACATGTCACACTCTACTTTACAACACCACAGAAACCGACACCGACAACTTGTTTGTACTTTTTGTACCATCGTTTGGTAGCCTCGATCACAACAAAGCAATTTACAACCATCAATACCTAAACTTGTTTGATTACAATAACGTCCATGCGTTCCACTCGAACCATGTCGTTTGCTCTCCTCACAATAACTTGGCGACTCCTTTAAATACACAATATCATCTGATGATGGCTTCTTATACCCTTTTTTAATTGGACGTAATTTACCTCTTTTACTGGAATATTTCACGAAAGGTGCTTTTACATATTTTTCCTTGAGCTTACTGGCAATAACTGGTAATTTTGGCATCGAATTCCAACAAATTCTTGATGTACATGATGCAGAAACACCATGACACTTGCAACTTACTCCCATATTCTTTTTAATCATCTGTAAAAAAATAAAACCATAAATAAATAAATATAAAAAGCAAACTCTTGGTTTTTAAACTTTGGAACTTCATTCACTTCTAACAGTGAGTATAACTCACCAATGACAGACAGTACTGATATAAGATATCCTTTCTTTAAAGGGGAACTCTGGGACTAAAATTTCTATGGATACACATATAGATTAGATGGATAACATATAGTTGTGAACTAAACTGACAACATTTTACAACATTAGGACAATAAAATAATGAAGGAAAACATTTCTAAAATGGGTCTTAAATCAAAAAGTGGGGTGGGTCTACTACTCATTTGACTCAATGCAATATAATAGGAAAATTACATATTTTGAAAGGGCTGTATTGGAAAACCATATCAAAAATCACATTAAAAATTACCTGTTGTACTGTAAATTTGGCTGATATTTTCATTTATGTGAGTTATATTTGTAAAGTGATTTTGGTTTTCAAGCACAACACTTTCAAAATCTCTAATATTCCTATTTAACACTCTGTAATTTGAGTAGTAGTAGACCCAATTTTTAATTTGGCACTCACTTTGCAACATGTTTTTCGCCATTATATTATTATCCAAATGTTGTGAAATTTTTCCAGTTAGGTTGCAACTATTTGTTCTATAGATTTATCCACAAACATTTTTATCCTGGAGTTACCCTTTAACTTATTACAAAGCTTAGGCAGTGTCATTGAGAATAATTAAACTGGGGACCCTCAATGTTGGTAGACAATCAAATAAAAGGTCATTCCTTCCAAAATCCACCAAAATTAAATTTCTTTGAAAATTTACCTGTTTACTATTTCTAAAATAAGAAAAACATGTTTCATTACATGTTGACTTGTTTAATTTTATTCTCAAGTTAAAAAAAGCTAATAATTATCAAACTCTTTCAGCTATATTCATCTGTTTTATTTTTCAGGATCCGCCCAAAAAACGAAATTCTTTACTTCACATTTTTTTTTATGTTTGAAGTAATTGCTGCGAAGCAGCTAATCCTAATCTGTACTGCAATTTGACCTCTCGGGGTCACTGTTTGTCAGAAAATATC
>JAOTQE010127488.1:0-12289 GCA_025631205.1 Nesometra sesokonis
ATTTTTGTAATCTGTTGCAACTTTTACATTTTTACTGCAACTGTTTCAATATTCTTTCTCTCTTGGCGCCGGTGGCATGTTAAGGTTTTAACTTTAATAGGCGCATTAGAAGTGTTTTTGCATTATTATTATTATTATTATTATTATTATTTCTTGTCACATCTTTCAGCAAGTTTTCTTGCAAATTGTAGGACATCTTGTCTTCTAGACGAAGTCTCATTATTAGGCTTAGGAAGTGGTGCTGTATGTTAGATCATAGGAAATAGCCAGGTGTGAACCCAGGACTTCAGATTAGAAGGCAAACTTGTTAACCAACAAGCTAGAAATTCAATTTATAACATTTGCAGATCCTAGCTGGAATTACAAATACACATTGAAAATCTTTACCTTTACCCACTGCAGTTTATGAATGACATCCAAGCCAAATAGTTCCTGAAATGAAACATTTCTATGGTTACATAATAAAAGAAAATGTAACAGTAATATTTCACTGTCAATTGTTACTTGTGTTTTTGGGTAAACCATTTAACAATAACTACACAGAAGCAATAAGCTTGTGCTTGCTGTGACCCAATTAGAAGTCTGTTGATGAGAGCCATTTTAAAACTGACCTTAAGATAATGTTTCAATCAAATTACTTTTGGACTGTAATTACTGTACAGTGGTAACAAAATGTTAATTTAAGGAGGATTATTGCATTACAAATAATATAATGTGATCCTAATATAAGTCTGTTGAAGAAAGCCATTACAAAAAACACCTTAGGATAACATTTCAATCTAATAACTATTTATTGAAGAGCAGTATATGTTACTTTAAGGAAGGCTATTGCTGGTCATTGCTTCAGGGAAAAAGAACAAATGATATTCTCTTCTGAAAACCACCGATTTCCCGCAGCCAGAAACAATGGTTTACATTTCCCAAGACCAACACAAGGGACACTGGACTATGCTTTGAAGATCTGAGTAGCGCAATGAGGGAAAGACTATTCTGGTAATGTTACCTTTCCAAGAGCTGGGCTTCTGTAGAGATCAAACTCAGCATCCAATGCTTTACGAGGGAATGATGGTAATCTCATCAGCTCACCATGAAGGAATGCTATATGGACTTGCATCTGTAAAAAAAAAACAGACTATTGTACAAGATACTCTTTATTCTTTTCAATCTGAGAAATTCAGTTTCTGCCATAACATAAACAGAGGTCACAAGTTGTAAAAAGAAAATTCCTGGAGCTTTTATTTTGGCCGTCCAACTACCATTTATAATGTGCACTCTTCCTAAAACGTGTGTAAAAGTACCCTTAACATTGCTAAACTTCATAGTTATTGTCAAAAAATAGGCCAACTTATGTTATAAATGTGAAACTTCCATAAAATTTGGAGAATTTCATAGAGAAAACTAAATTATGGCAGAAAATTTAATTCCAGGAGCCCGGGAGATTATAAAAATTCTTGGAGATTTCAGAAAAATCCTGGAGACTTGGGAGCTCTGCATAAAAAGAATTTCTGTCTAATACGATGGTGTAAATTGCACTGTAGTGGCATCACTTTTGCACACCAACACTCTCTATAACTGGCAATCAACTCTAACAAACCCTACCACCCTTCAATCTGCCCATTATCTTTTGTATAAATATATGATTTCAGCATGTAAATTAGTTTTAATTTTGGATTAAAATAAATAATGCAAGTACTATATACCATAGAGATTATAGACAATAGACAAAATAATAGACAACAAATTTATATTTTTCAAAGTAAAATGTACTAATTCGTTTCAGGGCATAAAAGAACAAACTAAAAAACTTTGTATCATAACAGTGCAGAATATCAATCTAAAGCATGGCCTTAGCATATAAAACAAATTGTAACACTGACCTGATTTGGGCTGGTGTGTTGCAGAGTTGACAATGTGAAAGAAACTCTCCCGATTTCTGCAAGTTTGTTTGTAAATGCTTGTCGCTGAAGCTGTTGAATACCTGCCTGCCGGCTGAAGTACTGCAGCTTCAGTTCAGGGCTTTGCATTCTCTTGTACATGTAGAAGTCACGAACGTAAGAACGCATTGCAAGCATTTGATCTAGACAACACAGTATCAGTAGGTTTTAGAATATTAAGAACATACATTTATTGCAAGAACGCATCACAAGCATTTATTCTAGGAAATACATTATCAACATATTTTATTTTATTAAAAATATACTGTATATATTCTCAAAACTGACAATACTTTTGAAATTTGTTTGGTTTTCAAAAGGTTTAGAGTCAAGTTTACAAATGGATTTTAATAAGGCCCAATGATCTTTTATAGCTCAAGAATTAGGAATTAGGAAATAAGATTTAAGTTAAGTTTTCAAATTAGGCCTAAAATATGTTTTCTGTTGGCCATGCTCAACTGACTGAGAATCTAATCATCAGGGTCTTCTTTATTTAAATTTTCATATTTTTAGATTTTTTGTTGGCTAATTACATAAACATATCTAATACTGCACATAGCTAAAAATTGGAACATATAAATATTAAAAACATCATATCATATAGACCATTCAGTAGAAAAAAATACATAATTCCTAGCCATCCAAATCAGATTTAAAAAATGCTGTCTTAGACAACATAAAGATGCCTTAACAACAACAAAACAAAACTTACTTGTTTTCTTATCAACAAGAAAATGGCAAGGCTGTTGATCTTGAGAGATGTGATAGAATTCAAAACAATCCTCTAAAATCTGGTGAAACTGCATGTCCTGAAACAGAAGTCCACTACGATTAGAAAAACAGAAAAACGGCATGGAGATGATATTAGGTATACATATCCATTAGAAAATTTGGTCAAGAACTATCACAAGAGATAACTGGATTAGTTTTCACTTGACTGCTTAGCTGTACAGTACAGTCAACCTTCTCATTTACACACCCCTCGGGCTGGAAGGTGTTTGTAAATGAGAATATTCATGAAAACAGACAAAATAGGGCCTGCAAAACACTTGTTTATTTTGTTTAAATGATTGTTAAAGTGTGCTGTTTGAATTAATTGACAGGAGAAAAAATGCGCAAAATTCACTAACAGAAGAATTAAATTAAATTATTGTCAAGTTACATCATTAGCCATCATTTTAATGACTTCATTGTTGTAAAAGTGTTTGTAAAATAGAAGGTTTGTAAATGAGAACATCGTGAATCAGAAGGTTGACTGTAGTCAAATACTTTATAAAAAAATAATGTAATAAGCCAGTAAGTGGTTAATTCAAAATCAGGATTTATTTTAATTTTATTTTATTCAAGTATAATTTTAACAAGTGACCATGACTTATAAGTATATTCAGACTTAATTTCATCTCCATCCACACATTTATTTATTAAGCTATATTACTTAATTTGCATTTATAGCATTGTACTTTATTTTCATGTGTTGAAAATCAATAAAACAACCAATTGTGCATTTCCAAGAAATGTAAGACAAAAATGACCAAATTCTCTAAGGGGAATGTACACATCGCAAATGCACAACTGCAAAGAATATTAGCAAACGGCAGTCTACATTGAAAGCAATGAAAAATTAGATCCATGATTCGTCAGTAAAACCACAAAGAGACAGAATGTCACACGTGTGTTCAGAAAGGTTTCACAGATATAAATCTATTTTTTAATTACTGTTTTTGCACTTTCTTTACACATGTGTAACAGTTTGTGGCCCTATGTTCTGTGACTAAAAATCTATGATTTTGCATTAATCTCTGTAAATTCATTGTAAAAAATGTGAATTTCTTTGGAGAAGTGAGTAAACTTTGTAACTCTTTAAAAACCGACCATCTTCATACCAGGTTTTTAGGGCAGTTCCATTTAGAGAGAGTAGTTTCATGATTTTTGAGACTTTTAAAATGATCTGGTTTAGTCTAAAATTCAGTTTTAATAAGGTTCAGATTTATTTATTTGGTGTCACATCAACAGAAAACTGAATACTTGCTATTTCCAGGATGAAAAGAATGTCAGTTAAGCCACATTATGAAGGTTAGAGATTGGCTGTGAAAAGTTTGTTACAATGTGATTGAAAGACTGTGACAAAAAGCTGAACCCACTGTAAAATAATTAATGTGACTTTGGCTTTAACCTCTCAAATAAAGCTACAACATAGTCTAATTTTGAAATATAAATAGTGGGTTATTGTACCATAAGGCTATTATATTATGTTCTCCAAAGGAATTCTTATTTTCAGCAAAAATGTGGTGTTGTTTTGCGATCATCTCTAAAAGAATGAAATGACTTTACAAGTAATGGCTGATAGCATTCTTATGAAAGAAGCCCACAATCCTTCAGCAAATACACTGTTGATAAAAGCAATGAACTGAAGAAGCCTTAATAACTGTGGAATTCATTTCTTGGTATATGGCAGCAGGATTTGTAGCTCCAATGTGAGAGTGCTAGAGGTACATATCTGATTAAGTTATTACTTCATTTGTTTGTGTACACTAAGGTTATAGCTTATAGTCATTAATAAAAGCTGGAGTGAGGGCTATATCCCGTAAAAACTACTAAAACTGCTTGATTATGGTCCCATGTCTAAATCATTACATCATCTAATGACTCAAAATAATTTAAATGTAATTTTTTATTTGATACTTTCGGTGCCCTGTCCCGTTTCATATAAAAAGGCTGAATACCACAGGTTTCTGAATGTCAACAAATCTGCATGAAAAAACTTTTGATAAAAATAAAGAATAAAACATCGTAACTGATGTTACTTATGTTAACAACTTCACAGCAAACTATATACATGACATTGTATAGAATACAAAGCTTTTCTAAGGTATGTTTGCATGTAAAATCATTTAATGTCTGAACACCTAGAATACATGAAACATTGCTTAATTATTATTAATGTTATAAATAAAATGAACGAATGGTTACAAATTATATTATTTTAATTATTTGTATTTAAAATATAATAAGTATTTTAAAATGTTTAAACTTTTGAATGTTTAAATGTTTATTTACTTAAAAATTAACATCGTTTAATTAAAATCAATACAATGTTGTTCAGAAATAATAGGCAGCAATGAATATTCATAAGGCTGTCATATTACAAGTCAATATTTATTTAAATATGCATTAAACAATGACAGTTTAGTATAAGTAATTTTTTAAAGTAGATCAACAATATACTAGGTATTTATCACTACTGTGAATATTTAATAAACTGCAGATTTATAACTTAAAATAATTTTATTGTTAAAATTATAGCTTCATTTATTAACATCTTTACTTTCAGTAGCTTGATAATATTAGACAATTTATTGTGTTTTAATATTCATGAACCTAATTTATGGTAGTCAAAATTTACTTATAAACATTAATATTTATTAAAATATATAAAAAAAGATACCTTTCGAAACAATTTCTCTGCAATTGATATCGTCCGAGTACAGGTTTCGGCCATATCTCATGGCTGTGATTCACCACCACAATGGCGCCCTCTTTTGATGAAGAAAACTAGAGGCCCCTATTGAGGGAGGGCTCTGATGAGACTGGAGTAAACTGCTAGCAATTCCAAACCAGGGTCTTTGTTCAAACTGGGTTGATGTATGTATTTCAATGGCTTATCTGATGTGGCGTTTCCATTTATCCGGGTGTAGGCTCATGATTTTTCAGGACAGTCACCACAGTTGTATTCATATACTACACCGCATCTCTCGAACGAAGATGACTGATCCTTAATCAAAGGCAGAATGGATCTGATAGTGTTAAACGGCTTATGGTAAGATAGAGCACTATGTTGTCTATCTATCGCTGCGATACTTTCAGAGACACCTCGAACATAGGGTATGCTCACCGGAAACTTGGAGATCTTGTCCCTATTCGGTTGATCGGAATGTTTACGAGGGATGTGAGGGTGGATATCGAACATCCATTCTCGGTAACCATTCATAGGCAACACCTTTTTCACATGGCTGATCTCAGACTTGCGTTGTTTTTCATCGGAGACAAGTTTGTCCACTCGATTGAGTAGAGTCTGTACCACAGAACGTTTGTGGGAGATATGATGGTTAGACTCAAAGCTGAGGTATTGGTCCGTGTGTGTAGGCTTGCGATAGACTAAAGTAGACAAAGAACCATCATCACGAAGATGCACGAGGACATCTAGAAATGCTAAGGTGCCATTGGACTCCAGTTCTCTAGTTTTCCTCATCAAAAGAGGGCGCCACTGTGGTGGTGAATCACAGCCATGAGATATGGCTGTACACAGACGATATCAAGTGCAGAGAAATTGTTCCGAAAGGTATCATTTTTTTATATATTTTAATCATTAAAAAACGGAACACAGAAGGGTTCATAGTGTCATTAATATTTATAATTGCATTGCATTTAAATTGTTCCAAGTGTAACAAATTGCATTTGTAACACTGACATATTATTTAAGTATTATTATTAAATTAGTAATAAATATAAAATACACAACAATTAATATGTGTAAGTGCCAATTTAGTTGTTTAGTGTCAACACTCTTGGTTTCACACATCAAATATAACATTATTTTTAATTACAATATCAATTTATACCTATATATTAAAATGTGTATTATTATAAATATTTTAAATTATATTTTTTATTGGATTTCAGTTATGACTGTTAGATTCCAACTTAATATATTTACTTGATAGTAATAATTATTTTTAATTAAATAATAATAGTACTTAACATCCAATTTGATTAATTAAGTACCATTCTAATAAATGATGCTGTAATTAGTAATATTTGTTTGAAATTTATTAGATAGCAATTAATGATGATGAACAATTTAATAACTTAATTTTATTTAAGATTATTAATGTAAAGAAGCAATAATATAATTATTTACTAATTAATTAGATAGCAATTAATATTCATGAATACTTTATAGTATTGTTAGTTTTTTCTGCTGAGAACCTGATTGGTTGCTTCTTGAGAAGGTCTTAGTTTCCACTTCAATGACTTGCGAAATTTCCGTCGTTGCCGCTTCAGAATGAGCGTTATTAAAAAATAAATACAGTATACATTAAGATATCAATCAAATTTGCATTGTCAAATTGAGATGAAAAGAATGTCAAATGTATAAATAATAATAATTATAAGAACTTGATAAAACACCTATCCACTACAATGATGCTCTAGGCACTTGCCGATTTGGTGCAAATTTGATAAATACTAGTAACTAGTTCCCAAAGGTAATGTCTTTTATAGTTAAACGCCACTACATAAATCTTGAAAATGTCACTTAAAAGTGTCACTTTAATGTGATCAAACACTTGTGGCAGAGCCAAGCCAAAGGAGGTATAAGTCACAAAAATGTCAAATGTTCTATTTTTTATTTCAAAAAGATAAACTTTAAACTTTCATACTCATTAACAATGTTCAGATATATGACAAAAAAATGTTCACAAAATGCAATTGAGAATGACCTAGCTTAGTCAAAATATACTGATAAACAATTTTTAAATGGAGTTTTCTCCAAACATACATTCTCTATGTTCAACATTTGGTTGTTCATAACTTTGCAAGAAAATGTCATATGAAACCATTTTTTTACATGTTAAAGAAAATAATGTGTAGTTTCATAAAATTAACAAGCTAACATTCATTAATGAAGGTAGCGTAAATGAGCCTTTAAAATAAAAAGTAGTGTATTTAAAAATGGTCCGCACTGTTTTTTTACAGTAATTATACAAATTATATAAGCTTCCAGGTTTTTGGAGATATTTCAAAATTTTCTAATATTGATTGGTCCAAGATTAGGGTAAATATTGCATTAATAGTTTCCAATTCCCATGTTTAATTTCATAAATTTTATATTTCTTCAAAATGAGCAAGTTATTTTGTAATTTTAGTTTTAAGTGACAGTGAATTATAATGGAGAAATAAATCCACTAGTGATAAACAGGTTGGAGAAAAACTATAAAATATAATATCCATTAGCTTTAGTTTATTGGAAAAATAATGTAAACAGTAAAATTAAACTACTACAAATCAATACAATATGCAAGGTTGAAAATTGGTCTTAACAAAAAATCCAGCTAACTATATCAACAGATTTATTATCAATAATCAAAGATAAAATTTGACAATACATCACAAGGATAACATAGTAAGTTCCAAAGACTGGTTTCCATAGACCAGTGAGCTCCTTCTGGTGATGAATGTTCAAGTTCAACAGAACATTTATTTTCTTCCAATAATTATATATATACACTGTATTTACAATGTAAAGGTAAATAATCCATTTTTAAATATATTGGAAACGGGAAAGTGCCAGAAAAGACAAAGTTTTGATAAACATATCTTTGTAGAAACTGCATTTGTTAAATTTGTGGGTAAGTTATTCCATAATTGCGGGCAGGAGAAATTTTTTGGGCAGTAACTCAGGAGACAATTCTCTAATCTTTTCTGAACGGTCTACAAGATCAACAGCTTAAAGTCTCATCCAAAAGATGGTAGGATATTAATTTATATTTTAACCCTCCATCTGAAACCCAGATGGCAATGTATTTGAACCAGAAACAAAAAACCTCTATGGTTTAGCAAACAACACACGACTACCATCAGCTTAGCCAACTTGGCTACTCTATACAGAGCATCATAGGTACAGAGCATGAATAAAAAGACTACAATAAGTGCCTACTACCACTTATAATGGCTGGGGTAAAACACATGGGCACATACATGTGTACTAAGCCCTCTATTGTTAAGAAGATGATACTCAAAAGGATGAAAATTAGAACAGCCAAGTTCAACTATATACTTAATTGTCATCCCTTACACAAATACACCATGGTATTAACATTATAATGTAACTAATGAGCCTGAAACACTGGTGCCAATATGAGAACACACTTACCTCATTAACAGGTAACTGAGTGGGGATGTCAGATTCATCTGGGCCATGGATGATCACTTTCTGTTAAAATTGTAAGAATGTACACATAATTATAGAATTAAGTAACTCCCAATATTATTAATTACTCTAGCACTATTAGATCACATCGCATGATTTAACGCTTTAGGGTTTTTTAGTAGATTTTGCAGAAAAAATGTTTGAAAGAGCAAATTAAGATAAACACTTTTAAATAATTTGAATGTTCATCCAAACAAAAAAAATAAAATGAGAGCCTGCCTTTGTGGGAACCAAACCCATGACCTTCGCTTTTGTAGAACGGTTATGTTAAAGGATGTCTTAACCAATCGAGCTACTCATGCGCTTGTTGAAATTAGCCATATTTTAAACTACTTGATGAAACATGTTTTGGTCTAGTGGGTGTAGGGGACACCCTGGGGTGTAACTTAAAAAAGAGCGATGAACATTTGTTGGGACTGATGTGTAATTTTGTGTAGAAAATTTCATGCTCGTCCATTCAAAACTAATGACGCTGGACGGTTTTAAATTTATGGTCGCAACAACACCAACAACAAGAACATAAGTGAGGTTATAAGGTCTGCTTTGCTAAACAATTACAATTCTGTCTTAAGTTAATAAAATTTAAATTAAGAAAAGCACTACAACATTCAGAGTCTGTCTTCTCCCTAAGGATCCTAACATGTCATACAGTAAGTCAAGATTTAAGATTCAAGATTCAAAGCATTCATCTTTCAAGAGGACATTCTTTATCAAGTCAGTGTATACTGGGTTGATATGAACCAGTACATACTCATCCAAAAGATGCGCTTGCTATTTTTAAAGTGGATATGCCAGATGTGTATACTGGACCCCATGTTTATGTCCTCCAAGAAGACTTGGTTCCACCACCAGAAATGTGATTTTTGGAGATAGAGTCCTGCTACTACAGACATCACATCTTTATACTGTACACTATAATTTAAGATTACTTTTAAATGTTATTCTGTAAAGTAAAACAGTTAATTCTAATTAGATGAATAAAAGAGAAAAATGTTTACCTTAGCGTAAGGTACATTGGCACTGATTAATACGGTTGGCTGTGAAAATAAGTTAAAACAAATAATGAGCATCATCATTGTCCACCTACCAACTAGTTGAGATACAGAAGGATTTGAAAGTGTTCTTGGATGGAAGTCAGGCCTGCAGTCTTTTCAAATCACAAGCCTGTTATATATATAAGTATACGATCTTGCGTTTGAAATAATCATGATCATCATCAAAATTCTTTAAAATCAAAATGCTATTTTGCAAGAAATTAAACTCATAAATATGTCATCATGTTCTTTGATTCCAAACACACTGTTTAAAAAGAAACAAAAAAACTTACATCACATTGCTCCTTTTTCAGTGTCTGCTTTAAATCTTTAAAAGTTACCCCTACAACAAATGGAATAATCCTCCAGATGATTGACAGAGCATTAGCAATGGACTCACTGGCACCAGAGTGCGGAGTACGACATGTGTACATTAGAAATCCAAGCTGAAAGTAGAGAAATAAGATATTAAATTAATTAATTTACATGTATATGTTGTTAGTATCAATTATGAACAAATTATATAGATTAGAATGCACCTAACAACATTGTATTGGTTGAGTACGTTGTTTGAGTAACACTACATCATGCAATTTTTCAAATCTCTGCTGAAAATAGACCCAATGGTAGTAAATTTTCCATTACTTATGAATGACAAGGTCAAATAGAGGTATTGTACATTCAAAGCCATCAACTTGGAAAATCTCAGATGGGATATGTGATTCATACTAATGGATGCACAAGTTGTGAAAACAAAACAAATCTGTTTTTGTAGGAGAATGCTACCACTTCAATCACCATGACTACAAAATAATTATAGGTAAAAGTGTGCCCCAAGTCTATCTGTATACACTTATTATACCTACCAAATAATTGAAGAGAGTGTGGGCAGTCTGAGGCGGCAGCTCACCAACATGAGTCAATAATTTCTTCAAAAGCAAAATTATCTCTTCCTAAAAAAAATGTATATAAAAACATTGTTAAATTCTTCAAATTAGAAAGAAGAAATCTAAGTAAGTGTAAATGTTTATAAACAAGTGAATCTGTTTTATGCCCAGAACCTATCACCTAGTCACAGAACCAAGATAAACTAGATTTGAACTCGTCCTTAGGACGAGTTAGCTGATCCGCGCTCATTTGAGAAAAGAGCCGTACCACGAGGCACGCACGGATAACTACAATAAATTACATTCAAGATTGATCTAAAGTATACAAACTAAAATTCGATCGATAATAGAGGAAAGGTAACGAGATATGTTAAAAAAATAATATAGCAATAGTTCTGATCTGATAAAAATAATAGCGTATGCATTTTGAAATTCTAATAGATATTTTAGTAAACTTCTCCGTTTAACCATCACAATACATGAAATCATATAGACAATTCACACTCATTCAGATTTTTAATTCAAAATTGAGGGTTATAACAGAACAAAGTGGGTTAACATGGTCCTCTTTTATTTTGTTACTTGGTCCGCTTTTATTTTATTTTTAATTTATGTTAATGATCTTCCTAATTGCTCATCTATTTTTAACTTTGTTCTTTTTGCTGATGATACCAATATTTTTTGCTCTAACAAGAATTTACATGATCTTTCCAAAATTATTAATTTCGAATTAACTAAGGTCTCTAATTGGTTTAAACTGAATAAATTATCTTTAAATGTTTCCAAAACTAATTTCATTCTTTTTAATCATAAAAACAAAGTATCTGATAATTTCAATATACAAATTGATAATACGAACATTAATCGGGTTAATGAAACTAAATTTCTTGGTGTTACTTTAGATTCTAAGTTATCTTGGCAACCTCATCGCAATCAAATTTCTAATATTATTTCTAGAAATATCGGTGTCATGCAAAAATTAAAAAGTTATTTTCCGCAACATATTCTTTTATCCTTATACAATACTTTAGTTTTACCCTATATTAATTATTGCAATATTTCATGGGCTACCACATTTGACAAATTCATATATTTATGCCCCTGGACAGGTCCTGAAACTACTAATATTGATAATATTTTTAAACTTCAAAAACGTGCACTCAGGATCTGTGCAGGGTCAACTCGCATTGCTCACACCAAACCTTTGTTTTATAAATTTAATGTACTGAATGTTTTTGACTTAAATAAACTGCAAACTTACACTTTTATGTACCGTTTTACAAATAATATAATACCTAAGCACATTACCTCGTTGTTTCCTAAACAACAATCTGAAATTCATAATTATCCAACAAGGTTCGCAAAAAGTAATATAGTAACGGAAAAATACTCATCTCTTCTTCGTAAAAAATCGATTTTTTACAATGGTCCTAAGTTATGGAACTC
>JAOTQE010127510.1:0-12288 GCA_025631205.1 Nesometra sesokonis
TCATAGGAATGTGTTAACATCTGGTCCACAGCGCCTTGAGACTACGGTGTAAGGCGCTATATAAATCTAATTACATTTAATTTACTTGCAAGTTCAGATTTGTCAGGGTATAGCCTGCCTAGGCAAAGTCTTTAAACCATGTCTTCCTCTCGCAATGATTTGCAAAGTACATTAACAGTGATTCCTGTAGATTTATTATTTATTACTTGGAAATTCTTCATAATCAAAAGTAAGCTAAACACCATATAACAGGTGGCTCTAGCATTGTGCAGTCCATCCTCTACAGTATCGTGTGCGCGCAATTGGTTTCTTAACATAAACAGTCGTGGGGAATCAGGTGACATCAGCTGCTTGGGGGTTGGATATTACCCACACACGGTTCAATACTATATAATATTGAACCAGTTAAAACAACATAATTGTGTATCATGCAGGAAAAAAAAGACAACCTTCTAGTGATTGGGGTAATAACGTGGAGATGCCTGAAACTTAATTGTATAGAGTGCTATATAAAAGCCAACATATTATTATGATTATTATATTAATTACTTACTTAAATTTGTATGCTATATAAGTTTTGTGTGTGAAGAAATAATACTAACTTACACGTTCATGATGCAGTGATGTCCTGGTGCTGTCTCCTAATGCTAACACAATTCTAAATAGGTTTCTGTTTTCCTTGCTTGGCATACTGTCTTCCTAGTTTTATTGCCAGTTGATATGAGAAGCAATTGGACAGTATTAAATCATAATTCCATAGAAGTAACACTGTATTGGTTACATATAACTATTATGAACTATAAACAGATTGATTTCTTTCTTTTGTATCTTTCTCAGAAACTAAGCCAGGAACAAATTTTGAATATGGTATAAACAATATTTTAAAATGTTAGGGTGATGGCTTTCCAGTACTGACATCTTCGGTTCAATTCCATTTCTGATACCAGCGTTTTTGCTTATCACCAGAAAGAAGTCTATCCTAAAAGTCTCATTAACAGACACCCTTTAACACAGAACTGTAAACTAGGAATATTGTGGTAATTTGCAAATACTGTACAGTACCAGCTTTAAAGTGAAAGAGTACTTCTAGTGAGTCCTTTAGGGCATAACTATCAAATTTTGAAGGGGTGCAAAAATATCGGGGAATTCCGTCAGTCTATAGAGGGCATAAAAGTGCCTTTAGTTTTATGGTTTATTTAGACGTTTTTGTTTTTCTTATGAAGGGATTGCGGTCCATCTATATGTACAATGATGATTTGCTATTGGATTGGCTATTAATTCTTTACCATTCAATTCAATTTAGTAAATTTTTAGTGCAACGTAGTATTTGGTTTTGAATTTACAATTAAATGTAAATATGGTTTTATAATTAAAATAACCATGAAATATCATAGGCACCAATATACATATATATATAAACACAATCCACCAAATTCATCATTAACATTAGCAAATAAATTCAGTTTCATTTTCAAAGTAATTGGTAAGGTACAAGATTCAGTTTCATTTTCAATATAGTTAGCAAGTTACTGGATTCAGTTTCATTTGTCTTTTAAAACATTTTAATTAACAGTAAGCTATAAGCTGCTTGGGGCTCCATGTGATGGGAGAATCCTCCCAGTGGCTACCATAAATAAATTCAATTTTTTAACAGACATTAAAATAATGTAACTATTTTTCATTGTTGCATAACATTGAATTGATTGCATATATGATTTTAGTTTTAATGTCATGCCCAAATTTAATAATATCTAAATGTTAGTACATCCTATGTCAAGTAATTTTTAAAACCACCCTGGTGGCAGAAACAAACAAGAGTGAGTAGCAGTCAGAAACTGTACTACAAAGCCAAGGGAATTGAGGAAAAACACAAAAGAAAAAACGTCTGAAAAATCTGATTAAATCAAATAAAAAATATAATTGGGAATGCTTTAGAAAACAAAAGCGCATGTTCAATCAATCAATGACATTATATGATGCCTAATGGTTTCTTGGGAGTACACTGAACATGCAAAACCTACGACGTGTTATGCCACTATTCGTAACTGGTAATTTTGTGTGGCCGAACGGGTAAGACCACAAAGTGGTATGCATGAGATCACAAGTTCAAAGGCTGGATCTGGCAAATGTTTTTTTTAGTCCCTAAATTCCATCAGTTGGATACCTTTTCATGCTGAGGTGGATTTTAACCCTTAGCTTGACAAAGATTTTTTAAATAGGTTTGGTGACTCATAACAATTCAGAGTTAAGGTACAGTAGGCCTACGCCACAACCAAGGACTTTGATTTGATGGCTACGCGAAGCAAGCATTAAATTAATAAAACAAATAAAGCATTGGATTCTATATATTCGTACTGGAAGACTAAAATAAATTGGAGGATCTGTCAGTTAAAAACAAATTATAACGGTTACAATAGGAAGAAGTCTGGTCTTCAATCTTAAATAAAACTATTATTTTGGGGTATTTATTGTACTATTTCTAGATATCTCTATGATAATACAGCAATAAATGTAATGTAGTTTGATTTATATAGTGCCTTATACTTTATAGTCTCTAGGCGCTGTGAACTAAATCTTACACATTCATATGACTCTATACATTATTTCCATTGATGCATAAATTATTATTTCAGACTGTGTGATAAAATATCAAGAGCAACATGACTTCATCTTTTGTGATCTACTGGAAAGATGTACAAGGATTTCCAATTGCAAGAGTTTTACAAAATGAAAGGAACCACCTTTGACTTGCAGACAAAAAAAACTCGCCTTCTTTTATGTCAAATTGCACATTTTCCATTTTTTGGCTAAATACATAACAATTATGGCAAGAAATTCATATTGTTCCTAGTAAATTGTAAAATCATCAAGTTATTTCCGAAACAGCATATGAATAAAAAAAAAATCATATTATACAGTTAGATATACTGGATTGTTCATCCTTGTTCACTGGTTAAAAGCGTGTCACGTTGTCAATCATAATCCAACCACCAAAGTACTATTTACAGATCCGTAAAAGACTATTTACGGATTCTGTCCCAATTTCAACACCAGATGGCACGATCTCACGTGACCCGGCGATGTTACAGGTTGCGACCGCAGTGTTCAGCGCTGCACTGAACTCAATCAATGAACAAAAATGTATGAATCCAGTATATAAAACAAATAATAATTATATACTGAGATGAAAGGCTCTGGATTAAAACTATGGGTCCCTCAGTGTCCCTCAGCAAACAGTACTTTTGCAGTCACTTTGGGACCCATAGTTTTAACCAGAGCTTTCATCTTCGTATATATTTGTATAATATTGGGGTTTCTAATTAACAACAAAATATTTCCCAACTGATCAACCCACATTTTCAAAAAGTGTTGAGCTTGGGCAACATTGATTACACAAACATCGCATCATCTTCATTACTAATTTATCATTGTCATCATCATCATGAAATCATCTTCATTATTTTTATTTTATCATCACCATCAACACTACCATTTTCATTGTTATAACCATTATAATTATATTTGTTATTCATGTCATGCCTATGAGTATAAGTGAATACCAGGGAGGTACAAATGTCATATGTGCTTATTACTGCTGCAACATTATTAAATGGGTTGTATTTCATAGGTGTCTGTCTTAAAGAATGAAGGTGTACCATTAATGTGAGGGCTGAAAAACAATTTTATAGAAGTACAGTACCACTTATAATATCATCTTTGTCATTATTGTTATCATCATTGAGATTTACAATAATATTTTTCTAATTAGTATTGTAAAATAATTAAATTTCTCAAAGACAGTACTCTACATTGTTAAGATATAATCATGTGCTGCCTAATTAACCACTGTTTATCAGTTACTTAGCAACTGATCCAAATCAAAGTCACTGTGATAGTCTTCCACATTTCTACACATTATTACTGCAAACAATTTTTGTAGCTCATTTTTAAGATATCGTTTTTTGAGTATCATTAAAGCATTGGTTATGTGCAGCATGCCTTATATGCACGTTAATGACACTAATACACTTTTGCAAAAAGAGTAGTGTGTTTTCTCCAGCTCTACTGCCCAATCACCTCCACAGGGATCCCACTGGAAATAGGTTCATTTTGAACTTCTGTGGGTTATCTGTGTTTTCTCAGAACACTGAATAAATCAAATTAAAATATGTAGCTATACAGTTACGGGGCTTACCTTTCAGCCTCAAGATTCTGGATTGAATCCTGTATTTTACATGAATGTCATCGCCTATTCTCTATTAATACAGTATATCCCTCAACGGCATTAAAATTGATATCCTTGAAAGTATGCTAATGCTGCAGAATGTGGTGTTTGGTGTTCAGAATTTGAGGTTGGAGGTCTGAAGTCACAACCTGCTCTCTACACTGAGACAACCCTAGCAGGCATTGAAAATGGTTGTAAAAGTGGTTCAGTTATGCCATGTTTTAAAGTAATATATTTTAATAATTATAGTTGATAAAAAGTCAAAAAGGTTGCAATTATGTGCCATTTATATTAAGATTCTGGATCATTGTTAAATAATAATCATAGTGATGGGTTGCCATCTGCAGATTTTCAGACTAATGCCTGGGTTGAAAATGTCTGGTTTTCTAAGAGTGGTGCTGAAAAGTTCTGCCAGCTTTCTGGAAACCAGACCATTGGACTGAAATGTTTACTTGGTTGCTTACCTTTCAGGTCCTAGGTTCAAACCTGGCTGTACACCATGTTCTTTCCCATGACTTAATAGACAATGCCACTCCCTAAGCATGGGTGGCCGAAGAGGGAGATGGAGGGGATGTGTTCCCCATTGATAACTCTGGGGTGGGGGGACATGATATGTCACTTCGAGTACAAAATCAGATAGATTGACTTTTATTTTGTTGGTTGCCACCTAGGGTGCCTGAGCACTTCCCTTTAGAGGTCTAAAGTATTAAAAGCAGCATGTAAATCTGGTGAATATAAATATTTGAGCCTTGAAAACCCCCTCCAGGGTCCAGCACAAATTAATAGGCAATAACGTTTTTTTTTCTTATCGAATTGTAATCGGAATGAGCACCCTCTTACCCTGATACCTGGATGCGTCCGCTGGGGGTGGGGTAGCTGAGTAAAATTTAACCTCGTCCCCACCGATCTAAAAGGCATTTCGCCACTTTTGTCCCTAAGCCTTTAATGAGACTTGGTTTAAAAAGCATGACATAGTTCTAATTCTTTAAGTTCTGAGAAGGCTTGCCATTTGATATGGCATGAAATTAAAAAAAAGACAATCCAGGCATTTAGTCTGAGGCAGTTCACAGCCTTAAACTAAATGTCATTAAAGGAATTTTACTTTCTTATCATTACTTGTTTCAACATAATAATGAGTAAAATGTAATAATGTCTATATTATATTTAGATAATTTCTCTATTTGCATTTGTAATGTTTTATTAATCGTACTGTAAGATTTTTAGAAATTTTGGAACCAAATTAATGGTTTTTTTTGTTTTATAGATTTTTAGAAAGTTAATAATGAATGAAATGTAATTTTATCTATATTAGTTCAGATATATTTCCCGATTTGTATTTTTACTGTTTTAATAATTGTACTGATTTTTAGAAACTTTCAAAACCTTTGCCAAAGATTTAAAAGCCTAGTATTGATTGTATTTAATTAGATACTGTATTAATAAGTACAGCGTTGCATATAATGTATATATATATTGAATTTTATCTGAGGTGTTATATTTATATAATAATTATATGAAAATGTTTTATGCAGTTTAACTTATCTGTTGTGATGTGTTATATAATCCTGTATTCTGTATTCATTTGCTGTTCATATTTCCTTTTTGTAAGGTAAGACCTTATATGGAAATAATATTCTTTTCAGTGTATTATAGTAAATTTATATATCAGAAATGCTTTTTGCTGTGGAATTGAGTAAATGGTTTTATTTATCAGGTTGTGTTATGTTTTTGAATACAGTATTCACAAAAGTGTAAACATTTTAGTGAATTTATAAATGTATAGGAGGTTTAAAGATGTTTTGTCAATTTAAAAGGGGGAAAAGTAAATTTCAAAATAATCTGCTCATTTTGAAGAAATATGTAAGTTTGGCATTGAGCATTAAAACAATATTTTTCCTCAAATTTTTCACCATATAATGTTAAAAATGAAAAAGTCTTCATACGGCTGAATGCCTCTGTAATTTATGTAATTCTGTAGCGTAAAACCAGAGCAAACATTTATAAGTAGGCTAAACTAATTTCTAACTTCAAATTCGTAACTTTCAAGCTATTTTATTATAAACAAGTTAATTTTAAAAAAATATATTTTTATGATTTTTAGTCTTTAACTGGCAATACAGCTTTGACATGAATATTAAAATTCTAGTTTTTTTTTAAGGGTACCTTCAATAGATCTACTATAATAACTCCTTGTCTAGAGTTACAGTAGTCCTGGACTAACTTTCGAGAATACCAGCCTTAAAGACTATAAATCTCAGAAAATCTGCATGAAGGATGCTTTCCTGCATAGAAACTGACCTAACAAGTGTTTTATAGAAGTACAATATACCATAGTACAGCTCATAATTGATTAAAGCTGAAATTCTCAAACTTTGACTTGAGACCTATTGGTAATAATGTCAATTCGAATTTGACGCGACTCATTGTATGGTGAGACCTCGCATTTACATTTGGTTTATGATTTTAGAAAATAAAAGTTTTTTTTTTCTACTTTTTTTTCTTGTGTATTATTTTTCCATCTACTGTATATACTTGTTCAAAGCTCATAGAGGCGTTTTTGTAATTTTTGTTTTACAAAATGAAAAACAACCATTAACCATTTTGTTAAACAAAATAACGTTGAGCTTTTGCACAGGATATAGAACATTTGATGAAATATAAGTACAGTATTAACTTCAACTTTGTAATGAAGAATTGCTTATTTTATTCGAAGCATTTTTGTCTTTGGAACATGGCCTCGTTATTGAAAGCCAATGTTGCATCGTGTAAATGGGCTTAAGGATTTGATTGATTCATTCATTCATTCATTCATTCATTGGTTGATTGATTTATTAATCGATTGATCGTAGAATTCCCAGTTGTATACGGACCAGCCTTTAGTATACAAGTTTCATATCATTGTTTCTTTTTAATGAGTTATTGAATAAAACACTAAAATACAGTATTCATACATAAATTATATTACATTATTTATGTTTGCAAAGTGTTTTCGTCTAATTAATTACATTGGAATATACTTTATTTATTTTATTATTTTATTTATTTTATTACTATTTTTTATAAACAAGCAGCAACATTGTACTTTTATTTTGATAAGGCAAGTTTAATTAAGGCGGGCCTTAACTGTGGATGCAGAGCAGTGACATTTATGCTTAACGGGCTCAACTTTTGGCATTCATTGTGTTGTGCACTGAAAAGCGGAGATAATTTTATCGGTGCGAATCCGTCGTCACTCTACTTTTGTTTTGGTGGAAATACGAATAATAGAGCACCGTCTTTCTGGTGAGACGTTTTAACTTAAAAGTTGTTGTGCCATGTAGACTACAAAATGACCCATGTTAACTGTCTCCCGGTGTATACCTGTCACCACCAGAAAGGCCCACTGATAGCATATAGTAAGTAAACCGAGTTTTCGGAAGTCCCTTGGTGTAGACCTATCACATTTCAAGCAAATCCATATCATACAAAATCTAATGCGTGTCAGTATATCCTTAATTGTATGCATATTTAAAAAAAATTTAAGTCGAATTCAAATTGTAATATAATATCAAATACAAAATTTAAAACTGTACTTTGTTTCAACGGTTTATGTTCGTTTATAGAGTTCTGTACTGTTACTTCAAAAAATATGTGGCGCACTTTTGCTAGCAGTAACGAAAAATGCGTGCAACTGGTAGGCACCAGCTTATCCAAACAAGCGTTGTTGATTTTTATCTCTAACAACCAGGGTTCATACGCGTCCTTGAAAGTCCTGCAAAAACAAACATGCATTTTCCAGTACTGGAAACTCCTGGAATATGCTAATTTCCCTTGAATTTTCTGGAAATTTCATAATACTGAAATTTAGTGAAGATAAAACAGCTATTTTCATTAAACTCCAAGGTACATTTTTATTTTATTTTTTAATCATGCACGCCAAGATCTTTGATCGGGTGTCCTTGAAATGTCCTTAAATTATGATTGTTTTAAGGTGTATGAACCCTGTCTACTTACGGTGTTGCCTCTTGATATTTTAGAGTTAATGTTACTTTGGTAGTTAAATATAAATGTGATAACTAATATCTCGTTGAAATTTCATGTTAGTACATTTAGATGGTAAATTATTATGTTTTAGATTGTCTGATTACAAAATGCTTATTCTCTAAAGTACGATTACAAAATCATTGAAGCATAAAATGGCCGTAATTATGAAAACAAATGGCGCCACCTATTGTTTTCTATTAACGTAAGCAGTATTATTTTCCTATAAGTTCATTGTTAATGACTATCGCTGCACACATTAGTGGCTGAAAATATCTTCTACGTGACAGATTATTATTAGAGTCTGGGTAATAATTAGGCCAATTTAACGTACGGAGTATACAGTGGTTCCGGATAATTAGGTTACTATGAATACAGCATTCAACGTATGAAATTTAAAATAATACATAATAAAATCATTCTGCCTTAAATTTCCAGCCCCAGAGATCAGGGGTGAATATAGGATTTTTAGTTACGGGTATATAATGGAAACCAGGTGATGTACCATTTAACAAGCAAAATAGTGGAAGAGTGTTATTTGCATACCCTGATTTTCGTTTATCGGTCTTTGTTACATTTAAAATATTTTTTTATTGAAAATAATTTTAGAATGAGGCCTGGTTTGTACTCCACCACCCTCCCCAACACAAACACACCCCAAAATCTGCTTCAGCATATCAAGATAACGACTTTATGCATTCCAAACATCCTACTAGTCAATGAAGTTATCAATATGGTCTCTTATGAAACGGGTTAATATTGAAACTCCAGGTAATTAGACTGAATTTATGAATACCCAACATACAAAATTTACTTTAAGTCCTGATAATTAGGCCAATTTATGAATATTGGACGTGCGACATTTAGGTTTCTTCTTGCATTGTCGTAATCCAAACCGGTAATATCATTACCATCTATTTCCAGGCCCTCACCGAGATGATTATCTAATCGATGAATCCATTGTAATGAGTTCATTAAATCTTTCTGCTTTAAGTTCCGCATGCAAATAAATAAGCCGCGGATACCTGCAGCTACACACATAGCTTCTCTGGTACCACTTAAACGGATCGATGTTAATAATACTTCAGTGATATTATTTTAGTGACATGAAACCAGGACAACTCATCGGAAAACTTGTTTCTAATGGTATCCTTTCTTTTGGTTTTTGAGAAGTACATATTGGACTATAAAGTCGTACTGCATCATGAACATGGATGGGCCTACAGAGTGCTTTATTTTAAGGTATGGTTATTTTATTTATAAAGCACATAGCGTTGCCCAAAAACAACATTTTGCTAAATTTAGGTCGATCGGTATTAGTTTTAGAAGGATCTTTTTAGGTTTTTTTTAATTGTATTTTTTCTGCAATTTCATTTTTTATTTTTAATTTTGGGAAACCTTTGATGCATTTTGTTAATATTTGGAATGAGCTTCTGTATTATTTACAATGTTGTATTTTTTTTGTACTTGGCCAAAAAGTCTGAGTAAGAAAACAAAACCTCGATCCTCTTTTCGGATTGGTCGGTATTTGTGCAATACAGTACTTTGTTTTAGGTAATTTTAGAATTTTCTATTATTCCAAATGGCATTTCTATCAGCAATCTTTTATTAGAGCGTTGGTTGTCATGAAATTTTCTGTCCCAGTCCATTCTTATAATTTTGATATTACTAGAATTTCTATTTGCATGCGCATCAATCCTTGATTGTAAGGCCTATTTGGCCATTTGTCGGTCTCGGGTTCCATTTCCTTTAGTATATCATGTTAGCAACAATTGTAGAACTTCTTGTCTTCATGTTTAATTATTTGTTCTTTACTGATGCATAAACTTATAGGCCTATTCGAAAATATAAAGTATTGAAATACACGCAATTGTTCAATATTGTTGACATTAGTTACGGTCATCATGACATTACTTATGTTATGACGACATAATTATAATTAATCATCATCATTATCATCATCATAATCATCAACTAGTGATGGTTCATAATTGTAAGTCTCAATGTAATGTAAGTTACTTTTGCTAGTTCATCATATCGTATAACATACCATTCCGAAATACACTGAATAGCAGCTTAACCTCAGGAGCCTGACATGTTAACATGAACATGAACACTTACCTCTATATTGAAATATGGACAAACACAAATTTTAATTAAAACGCTTAATATATTACCGTATCGTGGCATCATGATTTCATTCTGCTCGTCTCGAATGTTTACATTACAATAAAGTCCATTAGCAGTGAGGGTTAGTCAGCTCTCATTTGATATGCGTTTATGATTTTATTTTGGGAAAATTGAAACATTTCCATGTAGGCCTATTTAGTATTAATTAGAGTATAATTAATAACGCATTATTTGGTTCATTTTTGGTGGCGGGGTAGGCCTAACAGAGGGTCCACACCACGTCAACCCCCCCCCCCCACATGATTAGAAGTTAGGTGGCCGCAGATGATGATGATGACGGCGACGGTGGCGATGATTATGATGATGATGATGATGGTGGTGGTTGTGGTGGTGGTGGTGGTGATGGTGATGGTGATGGTGATGGTGATGGTGATGGTGATGGTGATGGTGATGATGATGATGATTATGACGAGTGATGATGTTTAAGTAGGCCCAAGTCGAGTTTTTACCGTAGGACCTATTTTAAAATTCCTAACGATTTCAAACTCGAATAAAATATTTTTTGAGGGTGAATATAAGGCATTCAAATTGTATAACATTATTCTATTAGTCTTAAATTTCAATTGTTCGCATCAACTAAAAAAAAATAACTAAGCTACAAATAACAACAAAATATGGCCGATTTACATTTCGATTGCAAGTTTTATATCGTTGATGAGAGGCAGAACAGGGTTCATGGACAGAAGCGCAATGTTCCACTCAGAGGATAAATAATCGTATTCATGTATAGTTTCAGAACAACAACTAATCACTATCAAACCCCAACACTCTCTAATTTGAAGTACCGTAAGCTTATAATAATTAAGGGCCTATGTACTGTTTTTTTTCCTGCTGATAAAAAAGCAGTTGATTATGATCTTCTACTATGCAATATGTTCATTTATAAATTCCACAAAAAGTCCCATAATCCTTCAGGTTGAAAAGGACAGCATACTATAACGGAACAATTTTTACCGTTTCCATAGAAACAATGTTTTTAGAATACCTTTTATAGTGATTCGCTGAACCACATACAATTGTAAATTTACGAAAAGGAAGTATTACTATACATAGTCCGACGTTATTATTGATAATTATAAAAGGTAATATATTTTGTCAGATTTTTTACATACGATATTTACTCATAGTAGATTCCAACGTTTAGGTCAGAACGTTTTTAAGATTGAACGGTATTTTATAATTAAATATTGGTAAAAGGACGGATTGACACTGTGACAGGGTTGGTAGTGAGCTACCACGCTATGTGACCATGTCATGCCGTGAGATCATTCAGAGTTGTCATTTATCAGATTCAACAGGTGAATTTATTAAACAAGATATGATTGGGTTTACTGTAAGCAGTAGTGTGGAAGTTGCCAAAGCATTTGAGTTTCCTGGGAACCATTGTCGGCCTATACCAGTGCCGTAGCCAGCATAAGGTAGACGAGGCGGTCGCTTCGTCTAAAATTTTCAAAATTTGGCTTTTTAAGGGGGACTCATCCTCTGACCTCCAACAGAGGGTTCTAGTCCCTGGAATCTTACGTGACCACCACTCTTCACTTCGTCTGTTTATTTTTAACTCTGGCTACGGCCATGTATATCATTATCCACTCATATCAACTGTATTCAAATGTAGCCGTGGATTCAAGTCATTATTAACCTCTTTCAAATTAAAGAGACTGGTACCTAATTGAGGTAGATAAAGTGTTTAATCTTAGTAATCCTCATCATAATGTAATATTGACTATGGCTACCAACTTATTTTAGTGGTTTACACAACCTTATAACTTCATCTCTATTCATTCATTCATTCGGGCAATTACCCGACTTTATTAAACTTATCAGGCCACCGGCCCATAAAGCGAAATAATATT
>JAOTQE010127521.1:0-12288 GCA_025631205.1 Nesometra sesokonis
CTTCACTGTTCAGGGCCTTCAGGCCTATATAATCTGACAAACCCTGACCCCGAGAGGTCAAATTGCTGTACAGATTATGATTAGCTGCTTCGCAGCAACAATTTTCCAAAATTGTGAGACACGAAGTTATCTCGAAAATTGTAAGAAATACATAAATCTATCCTGAAATTTGACTGATAGGATAATAAAAAAAATTCCCACTTTGACACAATTTAAAATATGCATGTGTAAAAAAATGTTACGCTTGTGCAAAGAAATAATTTTGTAGGCTTTATATAATTATGATTAATTGAAAACTTACCACTTTGAATTTTAAGTTTCATTGCACGTTGTAGTTGAATTTCTTTATAAACACTAAAAATAAAATGTAAATATAAACATTAAGTTATGTTTAAATCCCAGTTAGGTTATATTTATAGGCTGTGTATTATATAAGGAGTGTAACATAATACCCAAACAAAATGAGAGGTGTATTCAAGATTTGTATTGCTACTGAAGCCAGCTTATGGGCTAATCGCTTAAAATTACAACAGAAATACTACACAAGACATTCAATACAATAAATAACAATAAATATACACAGTGTAAGTTGTATTAGTAAAATACTGTAATTGCCTTATGCCTTACATGCAATCATGCTGTGAAGCATATTCCAACCCATATTTTTGTCATCAGGGATATGAATCCTTATAGTTAACTTTAAAATTAATAATTATTTTAATTAAAAACAAGTTAAGTTAAAATGTGGTGCATAATTTTTTCCCAGCCAAGAGTGTAGTTCTGTGGAGTAGTATTCATGTTTTACAAAAATAAGCAAAGTCCACTGTGAAATGTAAAAGAAAGAACTTTTTTTTTTGGTGAATTTTGGAAAAATTTTGCATAAACTTGCATAATTAATGAATTTCAGAATTCTGTGTAGTAGTTTGGAAGCCACCACCAAGCCCTTAACAGATATAAAAGAATGGAAATCTGCTGTTAACTATCGAAGTAGCATTTTTCTACCACTGAGACTCATTTTGTAGTGTGACCTCACAAGTTAGCTTGAAATGACAGAGATGACGCAAATTTTAATACAGTATTTCAAGCACACATGGACAAAGACAGACAGACATACATAGGTACGGAGATCCTTCATAGTCATCTCTCAAACTGTGTTTGGTGGGGGCAATAAACTTTGCATAGGGATAGTAGAGGAAGGCTATTTTAGCCCTTATTACAGACAGAAAAAACGCATGTTATGTATCTGACCACAACATACATAAATATATTTCTTCAGTGACTATTAATAGATTTCACCGTGACCTACCTGACCATAACATTGAGGTCATGACTGGCTACCAGTAGACTTTCTTTACAGTCTGCAACTTGCTCTTCAACATCCATGCTTTGCTGTAATAAACTATTTTAAGAAAAAAGAAAACAATGTATGCTGTTATGTCATCTAATTCACTATTGTTGTTGCTTTTTGGTTGTTCTGAATTTTAATCATATTTTCTCATTGATTGCCATTGCAAATACTGGGTAAAAATGTGAAAATGCAAAAGGTCAAGCTCCTGATGTCTTATAACAGTCACACAACACCACTGTAAGGTATGTATGCAATTCACATGATGGGAAAAGCCTATAAAAAAACAACATCTGCATATCATGTGTGAACAGTGCACATGGTAACGGTTACTTCTCACAGCATAAGACACAGATTAATTTGACCTCTCTGCATTTTAAAGTTATTTTAAGCTATGAGTTTTTATTGTTAATTAAAACAACATTTTCATATATTTACACAGAAAAAAAGTTATAACTGAATTATAACAATAAGAACTAATATACAGTTTTAAAAAGCATGTCATGATCTTTAATTTTACATTTAATTTGGATGCTTCATTTCCAGGGATCTTATCTTAAAGAAAAAAGTTTACTCTCATTCCTTAAAATAAAAGGTTGGCAGCAACAGACACAAAGTGGCCCTATGAGTGTAAAAATAATCTGTTGCAAAGAGCAAAAAAGCGAATAAACAAATAATTATCATATTATATAATATTGAATGCCTCTAAAAGGATACCAAATAATATTGTTCAAGCTGTGGCATAATATTGAACGAGTCGAAGACGAGTTCAATATTTTGCCACAGTGAGTACAATATTTTTCAGTATCTGACAAAAATAGGCATTCAATATTATTATTATTATTATTCAATAATGGTTACTGTAGATCCCTTTATGTTCGCGCGCCCTTAATTTTCGCGAATTTCGCAATGACTTGACGATCGCGAAAATTTAAGGCCGCGAAAATCTCAAAGAAAAATATAGAAATTTACCATGTGTAATAGTCGATTTCGCGCGCGTAGGCCGATACAGGCCTAGCCTGGGGCTAGGCCTAGGCTAGTAAGACTGAGAAGATCGTCTAAAAATAATTTTATTTTGTGAAAATAATAAATTTGGCACTATTCCAAGATAGATATGTTGTAAATATAACTATCGTAATAATTTGGGTTTCAAAATCACCCTATTTGTTGGTTAAAAAATCGTAGTTTAAAGGCGAAGTTCAAAACATTTTCCACTAACTGGAGGCTGCCATTTTATTGTAACCTAGCCTAGGTGGCGCTATACACTTCGAGGTCGAATGCTCACAGTAAACACATGCATGTTCATTGAAAATTTGCAAGATAAATTACCGACGATAATAATACCAAAATCAAGTTTTTTTCGAAACGGCATTTCCCATCATTGGTCAATAAACAATCGTAGCCTAATGGAGGGCAGTAAATCTACGTGGCAATGGGTGAATAAAATCGTGGAAATTGCCAAACCAGAGTCGGCCCACGATCCATCGCTATGATAGCCTGATATTGATACCTCACGATATTTGAGGTAGGTGAATCGGGGGCCTATTAAACATTGTTTATCACAGACAACCACTCTAGTTTTAAAACTAACATTATGGTTCTCAACTAAAAAAATAACAAACCGAACAAGTAACAGATTATATCCAACGTAATAACAGGTAAAAATCGCGAAAATTATTGTGTTTTGAAAACGTTCTATCGCGAAAATAAAAGTCGCGAAATGCGAAAAATCGTACAATCGCGAACATTTAGGGCCGCGAAAATAAAGGGATCTACAGTACTTGGAAGTACTGATTTGTCAGGGCTTAGCCCAGGTCTGCCGCTGGCAACCAAGGCCTATTCTAGGTAGCCTAGCATACGTCTTCAAACCTTCAAATTAAAATCCATGACCTTCTCTGGTTTATATTCATGAAAAACATTAACAGCAACTCTTGTAGATTTCTGTTTACTTTATAATCAACAATAGATAGTTAATTGTGCGAAACGCCAAATTTTAACAGGTGGTTAGGCCTAGCTCTTGTGTGTTCACACGGTTGGAGGATAAAAACTATTCTCTTGCCTGGTGAAGTGACCATCGGCTAATATTGAACTACGCGCGGTTCAATATTATACAATACTGAACCGATCAAAACGTTGTAATTGAATAATAATTATTAATAATCAATGAAAATTTCAATGTTACATAGTAGTGTACGCTGTCATACTTAGGGTCATCTGGATTGGCTTCAAGTTGCCTGTGTATTCCATACAATTCCTTCTCAAGTCTTCTAAGCTCCGCTAAGTTTGTTCTTAACTTGTTCTGTAGTAACAATATTGGACCTTTCTGATCCTCCTCACTCCGCAACTGGAAGTGGAATCGCATCCTTTGCAGTTTCTCTGTGGCTTCCTAAAATGAATACAAATTAAAACAAATTTCAATATACCTAAAAAATGAAATTTTTTTATGAATGCCCAAACCTTTATATAAAAAAACAATTTAGTACATAACTTTTGTTTTAACCTAGAATGCATAGAAAATTAGAATTCACCTAGAATGAGGATGTAGAAAATAACATGATAAATTTGGGTTTTGCTGATTTATGAAGTGTAAAGCCACAATGACACTGAAATAAAAAAAAGAGAGAATATGTTATCAAGACCATGGGTAACATTCCAAAGTTTAAATCGTGATGCCATTCACACTTGAATTATTTGATATGGTTAGTTTTACCATAAGTCGTGGTAAAACTTGTAAAATCAACTATTTTGATACTGGGTGATTAGAAAAGAAATAGAAAAATGAGAGCGATTTGGTAATATGACTGGAAATTTAACAAAGTTGTTCTGTTCGGATCTGAGACTTCTCAGGTTCGCATTAAACATTACTACTGGGTGAAACTAACCATGTGGCTCAGATAATACCAGACAGACTAACTTCCTGGGTTGTTCATATACTAAACAAAGTCCAGCGCAATTGTGGCTTAAATTTATCTGATGGTCCCAAGTGATTATCTATAGATTTTCAACTCAAGTCAAGTAACTTGAATTTTATGTGGTATAATGCTATATTACATCCTGTAACATTGTAATTTAAATTGTATGTATGGTTAGTCAAGAATATACAAGATTCAAAGCTTTGAATTTTAAGTTGGGAACTTAAAAACAACAATGCTTTACTACAGAATATACTAAACATAGATAATCTTTTTTCTTTAAAAACGAGAAATATATTTATAAAAAATATATACAGACCTTTCTTTTTGGTTCCACATATAGAAGCAAATTGTTGATGATGTCCATAATTGTAGCATACTGAGCAGAGTTGGTACACACATCCAAGTCTTGATGCATTAGTGTGAATGAATTGACGGCCTCGTCCTGGTTTAATATACCGCCCTCAACATCACCCTACTCAGAGAAATGTTGAAATAATTCTGTCATTATAGTACAGATTGGTTAAATTTGGTACCAACAATGTTAAGATACAATCACAAGAGTAAACTTCAATGATTAATTTAAGTCTTTAGGCAATTACCCCCACGACTATTTACTGTATCAATTCTTTAAAGTACCTTTGAGCTTAACATAACCATCCCCAAAATTACTGTTCTCACAAATATAAATAATATGTTATAAGTGTAAATCCACCAGATCATTTGTTTTACAAAACAACAGATGTGATACATACTCAAAGGTATATTTGATTGTTTTAATGAGAAAAATACAATTGCAAAGAGCAATGCATTTCAATCAAGAAAAAAATGTGATACTACAACCAAGAAAATTAAAAATGTGAAGGTCGCAAAATACATTATTTTATAAAATTGCAAAAATAAAGGATTTTTGTTATTGATTTGAATTAAATCCTTATTTTCTATGGTACACTTTCCTATTGGCAGTTTTTTTTAAATTGTGTTTACCTCTGCGTTGTCTGGCGGCGGTTCTGCTGCAACATCAGGATCCAGCTCCTCCCCATAACTAGCATAATAAAACTGACAACTACAACGAGAGATAATGCGTTGCAGTTGTACAGCCTCATGTTGAAACCCTGCTGTCGTTGCACCAACTGTGTCGCTTACAACACCACCAACTGACTCTCCACTACCAACAAGATCGGGAATGTCAGTGAGGTCGACAGCCTGTTGTTGCATTGTACGTTCTATGTAGGTCTTGGATAGCCATAAAACATTCTCACTACTGGCTGATGTGGGAGATTCCACAGTGGCAAAGTACTATAACGATTAATAAAATAGAAACTTATATAGAAACATCATTAAGTCATGTGTGTAGTTGTGTAGTGTAGTTCGATTTATATAGTGCCTTATACAGTAGAGTTTGATTTTACACATTCATATGACATTCTATGCCTCTAATGGTCAATTCATGTCCTGCTGCCCAATACATTTATCTGTCCACAGCAAGGGATGTATGGACCAGTACACCGGGGTAACCCCCAACTCGTCTCAAAAGATGTACTGGATTCTTTATAGTGCACACGAGCCGTGTATACACTGGACCTACGGTTTATAGTTCTTATCCGGGAAGACTTGTTCCACCACCAGAACCATGGTTCAAGCGGGCCTTGAACCCATGCTATTGTTATTGCTGTGGTTCACGGTTCCCTGCCTTAACCGCTTGGCCATAGAACTTGCACATATGACTCATGTTCTTTTAAAATATTAATTAATTCCAGGTTAAATAACACAATCTAAAAAAAATCAAAGGATATTTACTTGTCAGGAATTAATTTACAAATTCAAATTCTTTCAATTGTAGACCAAAATGTAATTATGTAAATACTAAACTTGAGAGTAGGTTACTATATAAAAATGGTGTATTAACAAATTAACCATTGCTTTTAAAATGCACATACAGTAGTTTATATCATTATACTGTACATAATGATGTCAAACTTATTGGAGAAACAAAATACTGTAAATTTTTAAACAATTTTCACAAAGAGAAATGTTTTGGTTTAAACAATTTACTAAATATCTAGTCCAATCAAGTAGTGGTACTGGTTGATTTTTAACATTCTTAAAGCTCTCAAAAGCCTTAAAATTTCCTGTGTCTCTGATCCATTTCAAGGGTTCTTGAGAAACCAAGATTTGTGCTTGGAATTTGAATGGTCTCAAAATCATGAAGCAATGTAAACATGTACTCGAAGTGTTCAGAAAACCAAATACAATGTTCGAGAATGGTTAGTTTTGAGAGAGTTGCCTGTACAGTGGTGAATCCAGAGAATTTTGAAGGCAGCGTCCAGAGACACAAACACAGGGGTGGGAATGTTGCAGATTGTTGCATAAGTTCAACAAGCAAAAAAAAAATACTGTTTATATCTTCCTCTTTCCTAGATAAGTAAATTTACATTTTAATGTGCATGTTGTTAAGCCGCTTATAATCATTCTTTGAAAAATGAAAGGAAGTATGGACATCCTGACACCCCACTTGATCCACCAATGCTGTATATTAAAGTAAGAATTTTTGGGCTGGTGGCCTAAAGCTGGGCACTGGGCCTGAATGTAATTAGAAAGGAATGTTAAAAGGTTTAAAATACAAACAGATTATTCATACCTGCATACTGTCAAGCTTGCCGACCCATGTTGTCTTGCTGGTCAACTGTCTACCTCTCCATGCTGGCCAATGGCGGCATTGCATCACCTGTGCATTAGCTGCACTCACTATGACATAACCGGATAATTCGCAGCCCTTTAACATCACTTGGCTGTTGACAAACTCAACTAAAAACAAATAGATAGAAAAACAAATTTTTATATCAAATGATTGATGATAATGATGATGATGATGACGATGATGGTGATGATGATTATTCATAAATTTTTATTCATAATTTGGATGCATCATACTAGTGTTGCATTTGTGCCACTGTATAAAAAGTAATTTCAATTAATGAATTGATTTGATTTTTGGTGATAATACACTTAGATGGCACTAAGTAAGTTTATGACAATGATAATATTAGGATAATGAAGTTTCAAATGATAAATATACATTAAAAATTTAACTTGTATTTTCAAAAACACAAGACATACTCAGCCAATTTTTAAGCATAACATCATCAGTGGTACAAGCTTGTGCTCCAAACAGCATCTCGTTACTCCCAGAGATTTCTTCAGAGAACACCATAAACTTAGTAGCAGTCTCTGAGAGCAGTTGATGTAGCATGTTGGCCCCATGTCCCCCTTGGAGTAGGGACATTGGGCTAGGGGTTGTACCAGTTGCTGGTGATGATCCAGAGGTGTTGGATGGAGTGGTTGGAGTATGGGATCTCTGTAAAAGATATAAAAAATTGAGTTTGGGACCATGCTTTAATACAGAGAACCAACATTCAATTCAACTTTTATTTCAGAAGTATTTATCGGTTTAAACAGTACATATACAGTAAATACATAAATAACTTACACAAGTACCAAAATATGATTACATAGGACTAAGCCCACTTAACCTCCAATTACATGGTTTTATGACCTGTAAAGTCTGGAGCTTGGAAGAGCATGATCTATGCAGGCAATGAGACTGTTCACACTCACATCATCTCTATTACATAAGCTTTATTTATTTTCTAAAGTATTCATAAAATGAAGGCACAGAGTGACATACGACCATTTGGCTGACACTGCAATTTATAGGCTGTTTAAGCAATATACGTAATAATACATTATTGTAGCAAACATGAAATGACTATGTGAATGCAGCTACTGAAGTATTCAATCCTATGAAAAACTTAACCCTGACGACTTTAAAGAAGATTAAAATTAACAAATATATTCAGTTTATAATCCAATACTGTATTGTTGAAAATACCTATGTATACCATTAATATTATAGTTAACAAAAAAAAATACAGTCAAATTCATCCTAATAATCCTAATTATTTTTTTATGATAACAAATTTTCGATATTGTTTACTCACATTTTGGGGTCCTTTACCATCGACTTTGATGCCTTTGAGTGCCTCGGTAGACAGGTTGTGTTTCAGAGTTTGTGCTGTGCTGTACGCATCATACATACCAAGTACCGCATCACGATTAAAACGAGTCCATGATCCACGGAACTCATAGACAACAAGTTTATGTATGAAACCCTAGAATAAGAAAAACATTTATGTACACCTTTGGATTAAAACTTTAAAAAATGTGATAAGTTCTTTCATATCATATATTTCACCTTTACAGAAAACAATAACATAGTACAAGAGTAATTCAACAAGGCAGGATTACCTAATGTTATAACAAAAAAAATTTACATAAACATTAAAAAGAAAACAGAAAAATAAAAATATTAAAATTTTAAATTGCAGTATATCAAAAGGACTAATGTACAATGATACACTATATAACATTTGATAAAATGCATGATACATTTGAAAGTTGAAAATTCAGTAACATTGAAATAAATATTTAAAACAAGTCAGTTTTTGAGTCTATATTTATAGGAGTTAAAATTAATTAATAACTGGTAACCCGATGTCCACAGGAAGATCTTCAAATTATCTAACAAAAAGGTTAAAAATAGAATTGTGAAATGAATCTGTCTGGGCAACAAAATTAATATTCAGTTTAAAATGATCAGAATGCCTGCAATTAACAGAAACGTATTTAAAAACATTAACATTTTATAATTTCTAACAAATAGCCCTTTGATAATATTTCCTGAATTTACATACATATATATCAGAGTTCTGTTAGAATTGAGCAATGATTTGAAAAAAAAAATAGAGCTGCATGCTTTACTTGAGAACATGCAGAAAATTAGACAGAATTTTGTGTTAGATTTTTTTGTAAATACAATTTTAGCAAATTGTTTAATTAACTATATTTTGTTGAAGTATTATCCAAAGTTAATAACAATTGAAAAAAAAATCACACAAGCTGTACATGTAAAAAAAATTTGGCAAATTATTTTGGTTTTAATTGATTTGGTTTTAATCTGGTGTGTTTTCTGTTTTGGACCAGTTTTAAAGAACAAACAAGGACAATCATGTCTAGAAAATGTGGCCATTATTTTTGTTCAAATCTGCAGTGACTACAGGCACCAGTGGTAGGGCATAGCCCTCTGTGGCAATTTCATTCACCAGAAATATTTGCAGGAAGGATGTACAAGCTACATAAAAATGTGCACTTAAAAAAGCTAGGCTAAGATCACCACCATATAGGAGTGGTTCATACTGATATTAACCTGGAGTGAGTTCCACGCACAATCTTTCCCTCTGTTTTATCACTGGTATTATTTAGTATGCAAATTGAGGATAAATTACCTTATCATTCCCTCCATCTTCTGCCTGATCTGCATCAGAGGTCAAAGGTACGCCTTCTTGTATTTCTTCTACAGAGGGCGTCCTACTTGGGCTTGAACTTTGGCGACAGTATACAACTCTGTTGAAGAAGTATTGTGACAGTTGAGTATGTACTGGATATTTTAAATAAATCAATTTAAATAAAAAAAATATTTTGTGTTATGAAACACACAGGCAAGTTCATACAGAATTTTAAAATGCTTATCTAACATGACTTCCTTTAGCATGTTAATTAAAAAGTGTTCACATAAAAAACCAAGATCATGATAATAATATGCTAATTAGCTACCTTCGCTAAAATTTTGATTGGCTTAATTAATAGAAGCTGAGGTTAAATAACAATGAACAGCAGTGACTGGGCGGAAACCTGAACCTACTTAACGTACTGTCCTTGATTGGTTTAATTCATTTTATGAATTAATTAATCATGATAAACTTCCCAAGATCCTAATAATTATCGTGCTCTAGAAGAACATGTTAGCAAGGTTTAATATGCTAAAGAAGATCATGATAATAGCTTTCTGGTGAGTTAATATAGAACATCATGATGATAATTCTGAGTGTGAACCCAGCTACTGGGCTATATATGGCCTAAAAATCATTCATCATTTCTTCAATTCCAGACCTACTGACATGAATTGTGTAACCCACAATTTTTTTTAAACCACAATGATTTTTATATTAAGACCCCCATTATGTACATTTGGTTAGATAATTATTTAATGTACAAAATGTGCCACATAGAATAAACATTTGTTATATCCAATAGTCGATCATCACAGCTTTTTAGATCTTGACTTCAACATTATGAGAAATTTTTGACAAGTATTGCCTAATTTCCTATCTACAATAGAACCATGAACTTGTCACAACCTAACCTGATACCCAGCAATAAAATAAAAAACGCTTAACTGGTTCAGAGTCATCACCCATAAGCCCGCCCTGCTACTCAAATATGATGCACTAACGTTCCCTTATAAATCTATCACAATAAAACTTACTTTTCAACACTAGCAACATGGTGTCTGTCAGAAGCAGACTTGGATGGCATTCCAACCTTGAAAAAGAAATGAAAAATTAATTCATGGTTGGATGAAGTATTTCAGTTAAATAAGCCACCATGAAACTTGCATGCATTTGGACTTGTGCACTGACCTGCACGGTTATGTTAAAGTGCGTACTACAGTATTGTTGGCATGCAATCTGTTTTTGGTAATTTTGAATTTACGAATAGTTCACGAAATGCATAACTGTCAGTTTACATATTGTCACGCCATGTTTACACCATTACGCATTGTTCACACATTAACCATCATTTCAGAACCTTTTTTACTGTTTTACTATTTTTCACAGGAATTGTTTTGCCCGCAATTGACCCGCACAAACCATACGTAAACCAAAATGCATGCAAGGGTCAGGGTAGCTATGCAAATGATAATACTATCAAAATTTGTTTCCAACAGGGTCTTTCTGGTGGTGATTGGGACCTACACTCGGAGACAGTTCCCTACTCGATTTTCTTAGCATGCAAATCATCATAGCATACTTTTTATATTGTTAGTTATGCTGTAGAGTGAAAGGATGAGCTAATTGGAACTGACCTGGATTTTACAGATCCTATGTTTTACATACCCCTTTTGGTCCCATACCGTATGTAAAATAGAGGTTCAACTGTACAGTATTAATTTTTATTATTCAATTATGCTGTTTTAACCAGTTCATTATTATGTAGTATTGAACTGTGAGCAAATAATTGATTTGTCACATGATGATAGTTTATTAAGAAACTGGAGGTGTGTACACTACAGGACAACTAGAGAATCGCCCACTAAAAAGTTTGCATTGTGCACAACTACAACATTTTATTTTAAAGAATTACTAAGTAGGATTAATAGCTGTAAGTCAAAAAGCTACAAGAAGCGCTGTGGCAAAATACTGAACTCTTCTACCCATTCAATATTTTGCTACAGGTTGTACAATATTTTCGGTATACTCCTCAAAAACTACTTTGACTCTCTAACTGGAAAACAAGAGGAGTGGCAATGTATTTGGAAAGGATCACCCGCAGTTTTACAATGTTTAAGTGTGTAGCTAAGTGCCACTCTCCAAAAAATAAAACATCTTGGAAATAATTTGAATTGTATTATTTCAAAGCTTAAAAATAATGGCAAAAAATTTAATTTGAACATGATATTCTGAGGCTTTACACATCAAAATGATGAATTAACCAATTAAATATACTATTAGTGGCTAATGACCATTGTGCATGTTTAATTCTCAGAAATATGATATTAATTATGCAAAAGTAATTGAACAGATAAATTAAATACACCCACTTATTTTCACTGCTGTTGGATAAATCAGTACCCTGATATTTTAAAAGTAACATTTGAAAGTGAATGCAGGCTCACAGTGCAAGAGTTAATCTCAAGTTTTTTTTAAATAAAATTTAAAAGAGGGATATGGCTACTTATTTGTAAATTTCTTCTTGTATTGCAATTGCTACTAGCACATGGTCGGAATAAGATACTCCTTAGCAATGTTAATAACCAGCCTACTGGCATTCCTCATTATTTATAATTTGTTTGTGCCTCATATGGGGGGGGGGGGGGGGGGGGGGGGAGGGGGGGGAAAAGGAGGGTTATTT
>JAOTQE010127532.1:0-12287 GCA_025631205.1 Nesometra sesokonis
ACTATCAACAAGTGTACTGCTGAGGTACATCAGATCACTTTGAACGTAGTTGACCGACTCAATTAAAGAAAGCCTAGCGTCAAGGGCCTGGGGAGAACACTGATATATCAGTACCATATATGGGTACAAAGTTTTTTTTGTCAAATAAAATTTTATTTGGCTGTATATAAGTAGGTGTTTTCCCCTCTATGGCTGCATAAAAACGATTTTTACCTGATAATACTGTGTATTATTCATTTTTTTTCTCTACAGTACGTCACATAATTTGATTGCAGTGATTTTATGACAATGGACAGTGAAAAGTTCTAAGTGAGGGCGATAGCACGAGCCTAATACAAACTTTGAGACTGATTAAATGCGTATCACACCCTACCAAGCCTAATAATGATTTTTATCATACAATTTACTTGTTGGGTGTCATTTTACTCGTTTTGAGTTGATTTTAAACATTGCAAGTCTGCACTTCAACACAGGCACTGGTTTGCTCACTTACAGTTGCTGAAACGCAATTGTACGTTGATAAACAAGTGTCGTTAACCTCAATGCAACTCTCTCCCTACGCATTCACTGCTTCTGACATGATACAGTGTGTGAGTACGTGGCCAGGGGATATGATACAAGAAAAACCTAGTCACTGATTCTTCAATGAAAATGCTTGATGGTATAGAAATAAAATTACACCAAAATATATAAAAAACGAATAAAGTTTTTTTTTAATTTCTAAGAAATGCTTAAAACTCAGAGGTCCCAAGTTGTAAAAACAGAATTCCTGGAGATTTTATTGGAGCTGTCCGTACACAATTTTGTAATGTGTACACTTCATAAAATTTGTGTACAATACACTTGTTTAAACACATTGCTAATTATGAAACAGTTATAGTTTCTTATTTCGTTACTGTTAAGGTATGCCATCTTCATAAAAAAATTTTGAAACTTCACATTTCCTTATTGTAAACCAATATTTTGTAAAAATAGGCAAAAAAATGTGGTCTAATTGTGAAGATTTTTCTAAACCTGGAGAAAACTAAATTCCAGGAGAAAATTTGATATTTCCAGGAGCCCGGGAGATAATCCAAATTTCCTGGAGACTCCAGGACAATCCTGGAAACTTCGGAGCTCTGAAAACTTTACCAAAGATAAACTATAAGGATGAAAAAAACTAAATGTGTAGAAAATACAATAAAAAAAGCTTACAAAAAGAAATCCCAAGTGACCACACCCAATTATAATGGCCATGATGATGTCACACTATGACCATACATAGAAACATCATTACCATCGGTATAAAGTTTTTTTCAGAAAAATTTGATAGTCTGGACTGAGCTTTATGTGGCTGATGTTAGAAAAAATAAATGTAGCATGCCACTATTTGTTAAATCAAGGGAACTTTGTTGACTGTTCAAAATCCATTCTTAAAACAATATTTAATTTTTTTTTTTATGTCTTACAGTGATTATACGTGTCTGGGACTATGATGATGTACAAACCTTCTCTATAAACCTTCTCTTGAGGTCATTTCTACACTTGTAAGTCTAGCCAATTTACATTAATTTTGTTCGATCTGAAAAAAAAAAAACATATACTTCAAGCTGTTTTAATTTATTCTTTCTGAAACAAGTTTGTTCTAAAAAAGTAATCCCTTTAATGTATTCATTTTAGAACAAATTTTATAGAACTGTTTCTATCATAAATAAAGCATAGAAACAAAATTTGTCAAGTTGCATGAAAACAATTTAATTTTTAAATTTGGCTTCAGTTAATCTGGATTATGGTTAGACCCTTTTTTATAATTAAATCCTTATTGCCTAATTTAAACTTATCAACACAAATTGCCTCTCAAATTTCTAGACACCAGATTCTATATTTTAACAAATATTTTTTATTATTTTATTTTATTCAATTTCCAGGAACGACATCAATTGGCAAATACAAAAAAAAAAATATTAAAAACAAAACCTGAATAAGATTGTCAAAATTACCCTGGTGGCTCTCCATAGTGCAGTTGGTCCAAATCTGAACAAATATACCGTAGATTAAAATTGTTTATTATTTTTGAAGATTGGTTCAGTAATATGATTAACAGCCATTACAGATTTTGTACGTAAATTTGTATTTGTTGTACAGAAAAATCATTAAATTTTACAGGATGTCCGCTTATGCGAGGTAAATTAACATACAAAAAAATTTAAATTTTAAGACAAAATGTGTCTGTGTCCGCTTACAGGAAGTATACGCTTTTGAGAGGTACCAAATGCACTGATTAAATAGGAAAAACAAACCGGTCTTTTAATTAGTGCCCGTTATGGGAGGTTCAACTGTAAACTAATTAATTTTAAAAAATGACTTCCTAAACAGAACTGTTTAGAACAACGGGCTGTCTGTTTTGGGAAAGTTGAACAGTTTAATTTAATTCAAAAACTTTATTTTTTATCAATAAAATATTCTAAAGTAGATCATTTTTCAACCAGTTCAAACAATATAAAAATAATATAAAAATATATTTTGTCATATTTTTACCATTTTCTTTTCAGATCTTTAAAGAAGATATATTTATTGAAAATGGAGTAAGCAAGTTTTAGTTTTTTGCATTGTGTGTATTTTGTTTCTGTTAGTTTTCATTTCAGAAAGAAATAAGAAGAAAATAGCTTGAAGGGGTACAGTTGACAATGTTAAAAATGGCCTGTTTGTTACAGTTCAACACCAGACTAGAGGTTATTATCCTGTATATATTGTAAGGTAAATAATTGAATGTTTCCTGATAAAACTTATTAGAGGTTCAACTTTGTCCTTAAATGATGTGAAATAAATTGCAATAACAGGTCAAAATAGACCTAGACAATAATCTAAATTCATTTCTGTGAACAGTGTTTACACATCAGTTAACACACAATTGACTATTGTGAGCCCTCTCGTGAAACCTAATCACTACTAAATAAATGAGCCACTGCTGATTGGCTTAGGGGAAAAAAAGTAGTTCCCTCTAACAACCAATGACAGACTGCATTCATTGGAATATCCCATCTTAAATTAGAAAGATAAACATCATCGAATATTCTAGACTGAAGCTGACGCAATGGAAAACCTATTCTTGGTTTTTAGGAAAATACAACGAATTGTATGCATGGGCATTATACACCTGTTATAACACTAAAATGAACACAAGTTTTAAACCATTTTGTATATAGTAATAAATTAATACCTTAATGAAAATTAATAAATTATTATATGGGTTATGTTTCAAAAGAACATTCATTTTAGTTCCTAATATATATATAATATATTCAAAAAAAAGGAAAATATTTCAGAATTATGATTTTCTTTAACTAGAAACAAATACAGACACTGAATGAAACATTATTTTATATAGTAGTAATGGTAATAGTAGTATATAGTATTGTTCATTTTAAACAGCAATTGCCTAATTCCTTATCCATTATAGATATACATAATGTCGTCATACCCCCAACAGAATGTTAATGCAATGTTGTGAGATTTAATACAGCGCTTTATACAGAAGTCTCAATGTGCTTAAAAAATCCTAATGATCCATTTTTAACCAACTAAATGAAAGAAACTGAAGGATAGGTTAGCAGAAGAACCCAAAACATCATCCCGACCATTCTACCACAATTAAATACCATGAATAACCAATGCTTGGCCAGAACTGTATTGAAAATTTGAGAACATTTCCAGTGCCCATGTAGTACTGGCTTTGTTTTTCCAATCGATCCTGCGTTCTTGTTTTTTTGTTGGATTGTTAGTCATTCCCATTCAAAATAAGCTCTATATTGACATAAAAATATGTCATCATTGTTTGCAAATCTTTCAAACCAAATTGCTTGCATTACCAATATAATATTAAAGGGGCATTTCTTCAAAACTCCACCAAAATAAAATTGCTTTAGAAATTTACCTGTATCTAATGCTAAAATGATAAACTTGTTTAGTTACTCTATACTTGTTTAATTACTATATACTTTAATTTTATTCTCGAGAAGAAAAAAAGCTAATAATTATCAAACTCTTTCAGGCTTATTCATCCACTTTATTTTTTTAGGATCCACCCAAAAAAACCAAACTCTGAACTTTGCATTTTTTAATGTTATGAAGTAATATAATGACATAAACATGGCAGATCAGATTATAACTATAAATTTGAAAACAAAACAGTAACATTTAGGATATTTTAATTTTTTTTGTTTGACAACACATATTGTGGACGGAATGTGCATTTAACTACTTAATATTATCTTTGTCTTGCAGTGGTTATTACCTGTCTGATACTGTGATGATGGACAGACCCTTGTTTAAGACCTTGCCTGAAGGAATATTCACACATGTAAGTTTCTCATCTACCCAATGTACATCACCCTTTTTCATCTGAAAAATAAAATAAATACTTTGAATTTATTAGATAATTTTCTTTCTGAAAACCACTTGGTATTGAATAAACAAATTTTTTGTGTATTCATTCTAAACCAAATTTATTTTTAGTTGGTACGAGCCACTTTGCTTTCAGTGTGTCAAATTTTTAGTAAGATAAGTGCCTTGTAACGCAGATTGCGAAGCAAAATTCCTCAAGTGAGCACCGGCCTTAAGTAAAATTTGTCCAGAGACCCTTTGAAAAAAAATAACTCTGTTAACAAGGTAGATAATGGTAGTAACAAGGTACCATTATACTATTATATTAGATATAGGTGGTTAACAGCGTTAACCCTATAGAAACTACCATATCAACGGATACTACCAAGGATATGGTCAGCAATGCTCTACAAGTACAAAGGAAAATGCAGCCATTGTTTAGAATAGACCTTAAGGCATTAATAAAATCAACAGATAGAGTAATTATATACTACCTTACTAGGTAGTTCTCTGTGGTGGTAGGTAGATCTCCTAGTAATTTAACATGGTAGACCTACCTAGTCAGAGGGAGTTATTTTTTTCAAAGAGGAGTATTTACCAATATGAAATATCTTAGGAATAAAAAAATGTACACTTTAAACTTTATATTCTTTGAGAAATTGTTGGAAATCTAGAATAATTACGCCCAACTCGAATAGCATCCCATAGTTGACACCATCATAATAGAGATACGCATCACACGGACAATTTACCAGTAAAAATGTTTCAATTGGGAGAACACTGGATGGTCCCTGATTGCTGCCGGTGTTGCCGATGGTTTCTAGAAGGACCAGTCGACTGTACTCTTTACATGTGTACTTTCACCCATTCGCGAGTTGTGTGACCGAGCGGTTAAGGCATTGAACCGTGAGCCATAGCAATAACAACAGCATGGGTTCGAGGCCCGCTCGCACCGTAGTTCTGGAGGTGGAACAGGTCTTCTCGGATAAGGACTATAAACCGTAGGCCCAGTGTACACATACGGCTCATGTGCACTATAAAGAACCCAGTACATCTTTCGAGACGAGTAGGGGGGTTACCCCGGTGTACTGGTCCATACACAATCCCTGTCATGGACAGAAGTATTGGTGCTGAATAGCAGCTGCGAGGACAAGACGTGACCTTTAGGGGCGTAGAAAGTCATAGGAATGTGTAACATCGCTATATAAATCTAATTGCATTACATTTTTAATGCCGGTGTTGCCGATGGTTTCTAGAAAGACCAGTCGATTGTACTCTTTACATATGTACTGTTCATTCACCCATTCATACAACATTGTCAAGAAAAGAAAACGTTTAGATAATGCAGAAATATTCATTGTTGTTAATGCTACTTTTGTGTTTTTTTTCAGGTCCTTATGAAGATACAATTGGTGAAAGTGCAGTAGGCCAGTTTTACTTTTATTACACATGTACTTTGTTTTTTGTTAGTTTTCATTTTAGAAAAAAGAAGAAAACAACGGCTTGATGTGGTACAGTTAATAACATGTTATAAAAGACAAGTTTATTGCAGTACAACACCAGAATAGAGGTTATTATCTTGTCTATATTGAAGGTAAATAATTGATAATTCCTGATTATACACATTCGGGGTTTAACCATGCCCTTATCAATTTTAATGATATGAAATATATTGCAGTAACAGACCAAAATAGACTTAATAATCTTGTTCAAATTTATATCTATGAATAGTGTTTACACATCTGTTACCATAAAATTGGATATTGTGAGCCCTCTCGTGAAACCTAATCACTACTAAATGCATGCGCCAATGGTGATTGGCTTAGGTAAGAAAAAGTAGTTCCCACAACAACCAATGTGAAACTGAATTCATTGGAATATCCCTTTAATCTTAAAATAGACAAACTTTGTCGAATATTCTAGACTGAATCTGACGCAAGAGAAAATCTATTCTTGTTTTATAGGAAATTACAGTGAATTTAATTCATAGAAATTAAAATAAATAAATTTAGGCAGAAGCATTTAGTCATGAACAACAATATAAATACAAATAAAAAACGATCCATTGAATTTTTTGAATTGAACAGAGGACCCTGGGACTGGAAGGAAATCATGGAAACCAACAAGCTAGAACATTAAATAATAAATAAAATGAGTAATTATACTATAAACTAAAAAAAAAATCCTATGTGTTCCGTTTTTCTTACTCCTTTTACATTCGTTTTATGATTTTGGGATTTTAGAAAAACAGGGCTTGATTTAATAGCCTATTATACAATGTCTAGTAAAAACTGGTCCGAGCTAGTTTTAATCCAGAGCCTTTCATCTTAGTAAATATTTGTTTTATATACTGGATTCATACATTCTTGTTCATATAGGCATAGATTTCCTTGTTTATTTCTAAAGCCTGTTTTCCTGTCGATCGTTCTTCCAAAATCGCCGATTTAAAACAGCGTTTTGAATCATATCAAATCACCCAAATCGCAGCGGTACCAGTGCCGGGTCACATGAGATAGCGCCATCTGGTGTTGTAATTGGGACAGAGTCCGTAAATAGTCTTTTACTGTTTACGGAACTGTAAATAGTACTTTAGTGGTTGGATTATGCTTGATTATGTGACATGCTTTTAACCAATCAATGAACAAGGATAAATCAATCCAGTATATAATATATAATAGTATATAATAAAGTCCTGCTTACAAGTAAGTTATATTGAATAATAATTATAATATTGAATGCCTATTTTCGAGGGACAGGCCTAGGCCTGCCGCGCCGGTGACCAAGGTCTAGCCATTAGCTAGCCTACGTCTTGAAATTCAAAATTCATTTCCTTCTCTCGAGAAAAACATTAACAGCAACTCTTGTAGGTTTCTTTATTAATTAGTGATTATTCATAATCAACAACAGTTAGTCAATTGTGTGAAATGCCGAGTTTTAACAGGTTGTTAAGCCTAGCTACCTCTTATTGTGCGTTCGGCACTTACGGTAAAAACAATTCTCTTGCTTGGCGAAGTGACGTCGTCGGCTAATATCCACTACACGCAGATAGATAATACATAATAAGTATGGTGGACATTTATGGACGTGCCAGTATCTATCTTGAAAATGCAATGGCGCTGTGGACCAGATGTTACACATTCCTATGACTTTCTACTCCCCTAAGGGTCACGTCATGTCATGCAGCCAGTACTTGGTTGTACTTGTGCTACTTCAGCTGTCCACGGCAGGGGTCATGCATGGACCAGTACACCGGGGTAACCCCCTACTCGTCTCGAAAGATGTACTGGGTTTTTTAAAGTGCACATGAGCTGTTTGTGTACACTGGGCCTACGGTTTATAGTCGTTATCTGAGAAGACTTGTTCCACCACCAGAACCATGGTACGAGCGGGCCTCGAACCTGTGCTGTTGTCTATGCATGTTTCACGGTTCCCCTGCCTTAACCGCTTGGCCATACCACTCGCACACGTACATAGTACTTAACCGGTCAAAACAGAAGAATTGATTAATGTTAATAGTATCCAACAGAGACTATATAACAATTTAAGAAATTTCCATTTCCAGCCCTGTGAAGATTAATTTGTTCCCTTTTTCCCTAATTTTTTAACTTAGTATCTGTTTAAAATGTTATTATTTTCACTAAAGTAAACCTAATTTTGATATTTTTTTTAATTTCAGGTTTGAAGACGAATGAATGTATAATTATTTGCATTACAGAAACGGACTACCTTATTTTTATCACAAATATTATGTTGTTTTTTTATCTTTTTTCTTTTCAGATTGTTTTCTGTCAGATAAGCTGGTAATCTTAGACAACCAAGTTGAAGTAAGCCTACAAATGGGATCTACATATTGTTGCCACTACAATATTATAGGTAAACAGTTTACACATAATTATTAGAGTAGACTACATTCCTCATCAATATAATATAATACAACATTATTTGAAGGTACACTTTTATAACAGGAGGTCTCATCAGTAGAAGGTGGGTTCAAAAACAAAAAAGCTAACATTGAAAATATTTACAATAGAATATCAATGACAAAGTATATGGTAATTACATACCCCCAAGCAATGAGATACATGCCACCATGCCAGGACCAAACATTTTGACACAGATCTTGTTATCATCATGAATGATGATTCTTAATGATGACATATTTCACGCCGAAACACAAAATCCAAACACGATGACGAACTTCTCACTGTTTCAAGTATGTATTATACTTTTATTATGTTACAATTTCACGCAGATTAAACGAAGAAGATATAAGGGATACACTAACAAATTATAAATTGAAAAACAGTACAATATTGTAAACTTAAAATAATTTTGATAGGTTTTTTATGTCAAATGATATATAATCTATACACAAATCTGTATAAAACAAATACTTTTGCAGTCTTTTAAAAATTCAAATCACCTTTTTTATTTCTCTAACAACCATTTAGCTATGAAATTTACATTAACTGCAGTGAGCCCTCTGTAAACCTAACCACTACTAAATTAATGCTCCATTGCTGATTGGCTAAGGCAAGAAAAGTAGTTCCTTCATGCAGCCAATAAGAGCTGTGTTCGTGGTAAATAACCTTTCTTAAAATGGATTGATGACTGTTGTCGAAGGTTTTCGATAAGCTGACGTAACACAAATCTATTATTAGATATTGGAAAATACAACAAATGCCGAAATGCGTAACACGTGTTTACGATAAAATAAATAAATACAAATTTATAATCATGCTTTTAGATATTTAATATATTATAGAACCTTAAAACTAAATAAGAATTGCCATGAATATGACAGTAGAGAACAGAATTTACACAACACTAATAATATCATTAAAAATACATTTTTGGAACAGAATCAAGTTGTGAATAAAGACTATAACCAGAAAATAATTAATTTTCATGATTTTTACATCTGAAGGCGGTAATGTAAGAACAAATATATTGTCAAACATGTTTTTTGAAATTTGTGTAGCAAAAATTCTGTTCATAACAGTGACCATGAGGTCGAGCACACTGGGATAAACCTGCTTGTCTCAAAATATGTAGTGGGTTACTTGAAGTGCATTCTATCATGCCATTAAACCGGTTTAATTCCTAGCGATGAGGGTTATGAGTTTTACTTAACTAAATATATAAGTATCCTTTTGAAATATACCAGGGAAGGTTAAAATATGGCTAAAACAGGAACTGCTCATCATACCATATAATTCCAAGGCTTAGTACAATGAACTCCTAACAGCTCACTCAGTAGCCTACCACATATTTCTGAGGCTTAGAATTGCTACCAACATATCTGAGAGACAATTTTCAAAGATAGTTCACATAATATGTGAGGTCTCACCACAAAATGAGTCGCATCGTAGGCGAGATCAAATTGGGATAATCACCAAAATAGGTGTGAAATCAAAATTTTAGAGAAAATTAGTTTAAATCAATTATGAGTACTATGGTACTTATGTTTAATTATAATGTACTTTTTAAGTCAGTTTTCATGCAGGATGTTTATGTAGATTATTAGAGAATGTACCAATTTTAAATTTTCATACCATAAGACTCTTTTTATGGTGAGACCTCACATATTCTCCCAAGCTAAAAGAGGAGGCCTGGGTCAGGTGGGCCCCACTTGGATCTGCACCTATGATGGGCTCCTAATGGCTCATTGTATACTCAGTCCTACCACACATTGTTGAGGCTTTCCTCTGAATTCAGTATTGAATATCGGACTATCATTACCATATATTGCAAAGGCTTTCTGCAATGAGCGACTAATAGTGAATTCCCCTACATCCAGCAATTTAAGTCAAAATCAAGTACACAACTTGCAGTTGCTCTAATCATGGTTTTATCTTTAACTGCTTAAAATGACAAAAATAAGCCAGTAAGGATTTAAGTTGTAACCTGTAAAATAATCATTATTATCACTGATTTTAGAATTTTAATAAAGAAAAGGAAAAAAGAAGGAAATTAAGCTGTAACTTGTTTTTTTTTTCCTTTTTAAAACTTTTTTAAGACAGATTATTGAACCAATGATAGCTGTAGTAACTAAAACACGATGGAGAGTCTATTGACAGGAAACTGATTTACATACAGGTGAGGAACTAGTGTTAGGTTTTCAATTATTTACGATTCCTGGATGGGAGCAGTTGGCTCACAGTTGCGGTTCAGATTCCCAGTCGTGAGGTCGGGAGTTTGAAACTCACGCTTGCCTGTTGCTTTGCATCCTTGGATAAGCTACTACATCCATGTATCTACCTACAAAAAGTACTAGAAAATTGTTGGAAGTAATCTGCGGTGAACTAGCATCCTTTCATTTTATCTTGTAGAGGGCCTTTTTAATGTCAGCTTACCTTGTAAAGGGTAAACACTCTATAAGTAATCAATCGCATATCTGTTTACATGACACTATAACAATAACAACCTAAATACACTGGACTACTCCATGGGTGTTATGTCCAAAAGCCCTAAAGAGGTTAGAAATGATCACTAAGCGAAGGAGAAATAACTTTAAAGAGTTAGATTATCTGTCTTATTTGGTATTTTTAATAATATAGTTGAAGTGATAAACTCGGATGTATTGTATTCTCATCCGCAATCCATATTTCATAAACTTCATAAGCCTTATGAGCCCTTCTTACTCAGAAAAATCCTGTATTTTTATTATTATCAGGGCTTTGTATTTGTGGCTCGTAAACTCAAAAGCCGTAGCCTTATAGAGTGTGTACATCTAGCATTCTGTCTTACCATTTTCATGGTACCATGCCACTCTGATTTCATCTGCCATACCGTTCTTCACCTTCCGCGCTTGAACTTCCCTGGCACTTCACACTCAATGGTACAAAGTACTCCCAATTGTAAAAGGCTTTCTCAATTGTACAGAGAACTAGACTGTTCTCATTTCCAGTGGTATAATTTAGCAGTTTTATTTCTTTTTGATTTGTTCAAGTAAACCTTTTTCATATCTTTCTCTGGTCAATTTTCTGAATATTTTATTTGTCCCTCGGTCATAACATTTCTAGGATTCTCCTCCGTATCTGGATATCTAATGCATTTATTTTTTATTTGTCTTTGTCTATCATTGCCCAGCTTTTGCAACAATATGTTGCCACACATCATACCTAAAATTTTGCTAGTTTGTTTCTTCAGTGTGAATTCTAAGTTGGATGACTTCTAAATATTATGCAGAGATGAAAAGCTGTTGTGTGTTATTAGAGTTCATATCTTGATCTCTATCACTACATGTAACCTTGAACCCCTTGTATTTAAAGGTCTGAGTTTGGTGAATTGTTTTGTTATGTATTTTCAGTTTTCTCATTTTCAGATGTTATACTCATATATAACTTTCGAGTATGCAACTGTATCTGTAAATTATTCTCAAAAATATTCTCAAACAATTAAACACAATATTTTCAGTGGCTTGGAGTGTGTGGCAGGTTGAAATTAGGCTATGTAGAACACATCAAAATAAGCTTTTGGGCAACCATTTATAAATTTTTTTCAATTAAAATATTTGTATTTATAAATGCAGCTTACAGAAATTCTAGTCAATTATTTTCATTCATTAAACACAATATTTTCAATGGCTTGGAGAGGGTTGCAGGTTAAAGTTAGGGAAGGTGGAAGACCTCAAATAAACTTTAGGGTAGGTGGAAAGGTCCTTAGTTAGCGTTATATATACGTTATCACATTATCATACATTAAAATATTTGTATTCATCAAGTTTAAGTTGTATTTATTTACATAACACATTTAAATATAAATATACAAGGAAAAGTGAAATAAATAATCATGCTTGGAGAAGACCAGATAAGCCGGAAATGCTTTAAGCCTGGGTCCACCAGTAATTTAATTAATAATAACATGGTCTTTCAATTATTTTATAGACTGTAACCTCTCCCACCCTCCCTCATCCCATCCCC
>JAOTQE010127543.1:0-24086 GCA_025631205.1 Nesometra sesokonis
TTGCACTACGAAATATTAATTTTTTCCTAGATTGATTAATAAACTTACACTCACACTAAATTACGCATGTCGAAAATTGACATATTTTTTAATTAATTCGTTTAAAATCGTTAATTAATTAACAATCGGTTAAAAAAGCTTGTTAAAACTGGTTGTCGGGCACTCACTGCATCGTGCGACGGTCGTACGACAGTCGCTCGACTAAACCGTCGCTCACATTGGTGTGTGGTTGCCAGACGCGACAGTCATCTACTCGTGAGTCGACGGTTTTTTAGTGATCCAAAGGGAAAATCACTAAAAACCGTCGGCCGATGGGTAGAATACTGTTATCACGTCTGGCAACAACACACACAGGGAGCGATTGTTTAGTCGAGCGACCGTCGTACGAGGCAGTGAGTTCACAGCTTTAAGGACCGACGTAATATTATTTTAATGTCATTTTTTTTAGACGCTTGTAACATTAATTTTTGTAGTAATGTTGTCGATAACACTATAATTAATTGTCGTTACCAGACTCTCTAACTTTCAAACATCTTTATGCTCGTACAAATTATCTCAAATTTTCGCCTATCCATCGCTTTCCTGTTCTGTGGTCTTCGCTTTCTTCTTCACTTAAAGACTCTTCTGTTCTCTCTTTTCTGTCTACTTTCCTTAGACAACGCAAACAACATTTTGCTGACTTATAATGTTTCTTTAAATGCAATATATTTTATGTTATCGTTTTATTCATGCATTTTGAATTTTAAGATATAGCTTTGATTTTGGAACGCAATACATTTTCTATAGCGACTTTGTTGCTTTTGGGGGTCATAGGGCGTTGTTAATGTCAAGTAAATAAATGTTATGAACTTACAAAAGTTAAAGTGTGACGTTTCTATTTTAAAAATTGTATTCCGGAGAGCGAAATCTCGCAAATATTGAATTTTAACGTTATTACGATGTATTTATTTACTGAAGAAATGGGACAAAGGCTATGTTCAGATTCGCGGCTTAAGCGGAGCGAGCTTATATGCAAGGCGCAAGCTAATCTGCGGCGTAACAACCAATTGTGTTCAGACACAAGGCGTAGCTAAAGTCATTAGCAATTTTAAAATTGCCGCCAGTGGGTTTTTCTTCGACCAGTGAGGTGTTATTGATTGGTCAATGCAGACCGATTGTAAATTGTGATTGGACAACGCGTAGCACAAGGACAAAGCCATTCAGGTGTACGAGGCGTAGCTCCGTAGCTTACGCTAAACCTGGGTTTGCAGGGAGCATAAGTTACGCTCCGTATTAGGGACTTACGCTAATCGCCGGCTAGTGCAGACACAGAAAATCGTACGCCGCGTACGTTACGCTCCGCTTAATCGTTGAGTCTGAACATAGCCAAAGACTGTGTTGCATTGACCCAAAGTTAATGGGCTACAATGCGATCAACAATTCCAGACACAAAGTAGTAAATATTAACTCTAATGGGTATTAAGTATCATGTTCTTACTATTATGTTTCAGGAATTATCTTGGTAATCTAAATAATGTTTTAAGGAATTCTATTAATACAATTATTGTTGCTAAATCGTGTATGAGTTATTAATAACTGCTTTCAACAACATAATCTTACCTTACCAATTATGTATCGATTATATACAATGTTATTGTAAGTCGTATTATTACCATGTCTTCTAATGTAATTTAATAAACGAGTAGAAAAATACAATACTTAAGCTAAATACAAAATACACGCACTGTGAGTTCACCAACATTTCCAATCAAACAAGATAGACTATTTGGGAAAGAATTGTGTTTGTGTGGCTTTATTTGCATTTTTGGCAGTTTTCAGCCTAAACTCTGAAACAAAAGATATAAGAAAATATAATGCATAGTCGAAGTATTCAATATTTCGATATCATTTGTGAGGTATCTCCACAAAATGAATATCAATGTAGAAAAATCCAACATTAGGTTATTGGTAGCTCCTAATACAGAGTATAATTTAAGCTGTAATCTGATCGTTTAAATGGCATTCATTTGATAAGTAGGTCACCTACTAGATGTGAAACGCTGAAACAATTAAAACATATAAACAAGAAAGTGTATTAAATACACGTTATCGTGTTGGGATTCAATATTTCGACATAATTTATTTCGTCATCGACAATCAACCTTAAATAGAAAGTAGGCCTAAGCTATTCTTCTGAAATGAATTAGTAAAATATTGCGGAAGGGATCTTGGATGGAAATAGAGACTGTTGATATGATGAACATTCCATAACTCAAGAACAACAACAACAAAAATCGATCAATTCAGAAGGCATAAAACAACGCATCAGAAATTTAGGGAGTATGAAAATACATTAAAACCTATCACACATGTAGATTAAACGTACATAAAAGATCACAAGTGAGAACATGTACATGTCAGTGGTATTTATAATATACACACACAGACAGACAGTGAGAATGATTGAAAAAAGTGTGGCAAATTGCTACACAAATCAAGTCAAAATAAAAGCCACAAAAACAATTATAATGACACATTTTGCAATTCATGTATTTTTATTACAAAGCGAGAATGTAACGAGTTGAACAAATATCTGTTCTTGTTGTTTCGACAACTAAGCATAACCTTCTACGTTACGTTGAAATTGGTATTGAAGATCTAAATATAAATGTCTTTCCAGCAAATCTGAAACCAGGTACTGTCGACATGGAAAACATAAAATCAAGTGGAAATCCTGATAAAATTTAATTTACAAACACGAATCAGTGTCTGTATAATTCAGCTAACACCCAATACAGGTTATATGAATGTGATTAGAATCAAATATTTGAGGGTCTGAGAAGGGAAATAATACACTACTGTATTGATGATTGTTTATTACGAATGTAGGTATTGCTTATTAACGTGGAATCATGCTGAAGAATTAAAGAGCACGCAATGATTGGTTCAAAAAGTGAGTTCGGATTTTAAGACACGCGAATCCCAGCAGTTCTTCCCGACACACTCCACTTACCCACGACCCACAGCGTCTGAAATTGAACCCTAGCATCTTCCAATAAACCTCAGCATGGGGCAAGTATTAAACGCATGTTTATAATAACATTAACGATGATTTTTTTTTTTAATTTCATTAATTTGAAGATATAAGTTAGGCCTATGAACGTAAAAAAATGGAATACTTCTAATTTTGCAATGATAAATGGTAATACTAAAAAAACTTTATAAACATGAAAGGATAGAAGTCTCTCAGTATTCTTCGGTGACAAAACAGTCCATAGTAAACAATTTTTGAATACACTACTTCCTTACGTCAAATCCCACACCTTTCATTGTACATTAATATGTGCCGGTTGCTTTCAGATTGATTTTTTATGATATTTGTCATATTAAAAAAATAAAGAAGAAAATTTATGCAATAATCTGTTTGGAACATCTGTTTGGAACATGTTTATTACTGGGAATGGTTGGCCATGATGATGTGTATAAATATCCAAGCGGAATAAAACTTCACCTTTGATGGAACATGTAAGTCGAACCTAAAAAAGCTTGGAAAGCTAGAAATAAAATACTTAATGGAACATAGATTATCGACTCTAGAAATCTTTGCAAACATCAACAACTCAGATTTAAACAATTTTTACAGTTCTACACACATTTTAAACTTTTAACTTAAAACTCGTAACTTTTAAACTTTTAAATTATTCTTATTCTTATAAGTTTAATTCTTAACTATAATTTTACCATAACCATTACTTGCCAGTCGATTTTTACACATATTTTTACAAGTCTTATCCTAACTACAATTTTACCGTAACGCGTAATTTCCATCTTAAGTTGACATTAAACATCTTTTTAACTTAGGCCTACATAATTTTAGGGATTAATTTAGTATGTTTAAATCTTTGTGTTGCGTATTGTTTTGAATTTGTTTATTTGCCATTTGTTAATGTAAAATCATTGTGCACGTATCATTATTGTGTGTCATTGTTTTAAAAATATATGTTCAAATAAAGATTATTATTAAGTAACGATACACCTTTAAGCCAGACTAAATGAATGTAGGCTACTGTAAACGTATGGTACCTAATGACCAACGTGTCCGAATATCATTACACACAGCAAACTAATCAAAAGTTTGTATTCAAATCGATTTCAACGTGTTTCTTCAAGTTTTGTCTCATTCAGATTCTAACAACATTAATATCATATTTCAATGTCGGTAATAATTGAAATGCTCTTCACACGTACAAAAGGATAGGGAGTGAGAAATTCAGGCCATGCTAATAAAATATATGTTAAGAAATGTTCAACTGTTTGTCTTAATAGGCTGGATAATTGTATCACGTGAATCCTTATAGACAGAATACAGACATACCAAATTAATTCACATCATTAAACTAACACATTTTTTATTTCATTTGTTTAGTTGCTATAGTCTTTTCATGTTATCGGTTGTTCACTTCTCGCTTTAATTAGCAATTTACTACGTTGGATTATTAGACGCTTACTCGCAAAATTTCCGCAAACGCGAGGCCTTGTACGGTATTCATTCATTCATTCAGTATTTTATTTCAGAAATAGATTCCATACAATGATAAAAAAAAACATACATATTCAATTCGTATGTAAGAAAAAATGAAAAAAATACTGTGTAGTATTAGAAAAATACATACTATGGAACCTATCTAGATACGGCCATGTTTATTTTAGTTTTCATTTGTTTTTATTTCCAACTATTTTCCTTCAACTAGTATCTAAAGTGTAAACAATACGATTTAAATTTAAAATATTATCGTAGAACAGTGTACTTAAAACAATATACATTTAGTCGAAATGGTTTTGTGGTTCTAAGTAGAAGTAGAAGTTCCCAGTAATTGTCTTTGTCTTTACGAGTTTTGTCGTTCCAATTGGCTAATGGTCGATTACAGTAACTCTCAAATTTGCAATAGAGTGTCCAGAAGAATTAAAATGTTCGGCTACTGGTTGATCAAGCTTAGATGTTTTGATAGCTGATCTATGTTGTGTCATTCTCATGCGGAGAGTGTTTTTTGTTTCTCCAACGTACTGTATACCACAAACATTACAGTATATGAGATAAATGACATTTATGGTTAGACAATTAATTGATTGTCTTATCCGAAAAATGTGGCCTGTTTGTTTGCTCTTGAATGATTATGTCGAATCAAGAAACGAGCATGTTTGGCAGGAAGAGCCACTAAGATGATTGCCCAAATTGTGGCGGTCGTGAGAGTCAATAGGACTCTTAAATTTAGATCGGACTAATATATCACGAAGGTGGTGGCCTACGATAGGCAATAATGGGGGTATCCGGAAAAAAAACAGTCATTAGGCCTTCAGTAAAATGTAAAATGGGCATATGCTTCTCAATTATAGCCCTGAGTGGTGGCAACCTAGGGTGGTAGGTAGTGACCAATGGCACTTTGGTCAAATTTGACTGACGTGGTTTGTACGTCAGTGTTTGATAACGAGGGATCCTTAGCTTTCTTTTTAGCAGTTTTGATGGATTATCGTTTGTAATTTCATTTCCGAAGGTATTTGGATAGTTCTTCTGTGCGATTCTGAATATCTAGATGTGAAGAACAAATACGCCTGATGCGTAGTGCTTGACTATACGGTATGTTTGTGTGGGGTAACAACTGCTAGGAAGCAGGTACATATGTTTATCCGTGGTTTTACGGAAGAGGTCTGTTTTGAGTACCATTTTCTATGGTCACTTTGGTGTCCAAAAAATCAACACTGCTAGTGGATTTAGTAGCAGTAAATTTAATAGTGGGATGAGCCGAATTGATGTTCAATAACAACGAGTCCAATATATATGTGTATATATATGTATAGAATTTTAAAAGAAATAAAATTAAGGCACACGCTGAAATAGGGATACAAAGGTGTTCATGCGAATAAAGATTGTGTCCCTTAGATGGAATGGGGTGCTAAGGATTTTCAAGCATCACCATTCAAACGTTAACAAAAAATCACTATGACATTGTTAAAAATAATGTGGCCTAACCCCTAATTAGTATACAGGCCGAATTTCAATTTCATTCCTTAAAAATCCTATTCATGGGACCAAAATCAGTCAAAAACGCAAATTCCAGACATTTCTGTTTTGTCAATGCAGATTTTCGAAGTGCTCTTCCATATACTTCTTTTTCGGAATAAACAAGTTTTGTTTGTCTACGGCTCAACTACATTTCTAGAAAACTTGTCATTTTTTAATTTTCTAATCGCATTGTTAATAGAAATGTTCGTCTTTGATTGCAGTTTTTGCACAGGAAGTTTTTTCACAATGCTTTCCCTTCTCCAACAATTTTTTAATGAAACATGTTGCTATCAATTCCTTGTTCACTCCGAAGAAAATCATATGGATTCAGAAAAAAACTCATACCCATCTCGCAGATGGGTGTCTTAGACACAAGTTTTAGTCAATATTTTCATGTGATCCTTGATTGATGCATGTCATACAGGTTCAACGTGTACTCTACTCACGCCAACTTACACGCGACGCAATGCGCGTTACCGGAACGTGTGTTTCGGAGGTCAATTGGTCAATATATTACTGATATAATGCCATTCGAATGTGTTGAATTTTAAAATATTTTGACTAAAGCATAGTGGGGCAATGCATTGTCAAAAATAAGGGTATTTTGTTTTGCCCACCCGATATTGTTGTGTTGTGTTGTCTCTTGCAACCCTAGAACCATGTGTTATCTGTAATGAATCGTGGCTAGGCTTATTAATAAAAATAATGTGAAATTTAAATAACATGAATGTAATGGTTTTGTAAATGCGGCTGTTGGACATGCCATGGGTCATCTAGGAAAGGCAATTGTAGTCAAAAATAACAAATTTAAAGAAGCACCTCACTTTTATCAGAAAACAATGTACGCTTAAAAATGGACAAGGTACTTACATAATTTCGAACGCAAAAACATTGAAACAAATCGTTAGATCAAAGATGTCCGGAATCATTATATTTTAACAAGGTTTGATATTATCCCTAAACAATTTCTTCTTTAATCGAATAATAATAATAATAATTAGATTTTTATATAGCGCCTTACACAATACAGTCTCAAGGCGCTGTGGACCAGATGTTACACGTTCAACATTGACTTTCTACGCCCCTAAGGGGGGGGGGGGGCCGTCGTGTCCTGCTGCCCGAAAAACGAGCGCTACATTCTTCTGTCTACAGCAGGGGATGTATAGACCAGTACACCGGGGTAACCCCTACTCATCTCAAAAGATGTACTAGGTTCTTTATAGTGCACACGAGCCGTTTGTGTACACTGGGCCTACGGTTTATAGTCCTTTTCCGAGAAGACGTGTTCCACCACCAGAACCATGGTGCGAGCGGGCCTCGAACCCGTGCTGTTATTTATGCATGGTTCACGGTTCCCCTGCCTTAACCGCTCGGCCATACACTCGCACTAACTACTTTTAACATGTCATTAAATTATATTATAGTGTTATAATTTTAATATACATGTTGTAAAATATTAATGTTAATGTAACATAAACGAACGCATTACATCGTATTCAATTAAAATGTTAAATTATATTATATTTTCTTTCATCTGCCGATTCAGCATAATTTAAACCAACAATAAAATGTACACTTTATAATGAGTTAGTTTAATAGTTCGTTGACCGAATTTACACTTGACATTTTGATATTAATCCCACTAGAATCTAAGACATCAGTAGGCATTCCGTGTAAGCAAGGAAATATGGAACACGTGACCTGTATAACATTAACTATTGTAGCTATTAATACTATTTCCATATTTGTTATAATTTTTGACCTAATTTATACTAAATCATTGCCAGGGGCTTCGACAATTAGGGAAGGGGGTGTCCAACCCCCGATTTGATTTTCACGAGGCCAATGGCAAAACAATCATAATTTCTCTTTTGCTTTATACATCTGTAATTAACTTACTGAAATTATAGTTCAGTTCATTTGGGTTACAGGGGTGTTCAACCACAAAATCGTTATTTTTATAATTATCGTGTTCTAAATCTAAAGGATAATGGGATGATGTGCTCGAGCAGCACGCCTCTGGATACGCCAATGATCATCGTATTAATCCCAGCAGAATTTAAGAAATTACTACCAGTTAAGCATTTATTAATAATGTGAATTAGTAGGCCAATCGGGTGCGAACGTACTGTGATAACACGTCACCATTGTAACATTTAACTATTGTATCGTGTAAACAGCCTATTAGATTGATTCCTTTTTATTTTACCATTCTATATATTGTGATTAAAATTATTATAAAAAATACGTAAACTATATTTTAAACTGAAACACTTTGCCCTGGAAAAAGTTACCTACGTGGTAGAGGGCGTTACAATTGTTTGATTTTTTTTACAAATTAATTATAGTTCATCTAGTACTATATGTATATCACAGAAGTAGATATGGTAATCCAGTGGTTTTCGGAACCAGAGACAAACTGAGACCAAGCAGTTCCTTGCTACCTGGATAAGGGGATATCTGTGTATGTGTAGATTTTGTGTTGGGGTGAGAGGGAGGGGGTGATGATGGATATCGGAATGCTCAAATCTTTTTTACATGAGGAGATTTAATCTGTAATAGAGTGAGGTTATTGTGAGGACGTTGAAGGGTATTTGCACTATGGGCCTATATGTTTTGTTACACATTTGGAAGAAACGCCAAAAATAATGGATGAAGGGTAGGAAGTCTTCTAGTGCACCACAGTGTAATAAAAAAAAAACGTTAACATGGGGAAACTGACGACTCTACAAGGGTATTTCGCGAGCGTCCTTATGTCATTTTTACGAGATATTTATTTTAAAAAATCCGTACATTTCTTAAGACTTTTCTTTAGACCATCTTAGAGATACATGTTATGCACAATTTCAAGTAATAGTTTCTCCCCCGACAGTTAAATTCCATTTAAAGATCAAAAGGTCAAAATATCGTCATTAATCACGTGGCATATATAGAAAAACAGTAAATATCATATTCATTTTGCAATTTTTTTTTTCAAATACGTCATATGGATGTTAAATTAATTGGTGTTGTATCCATGTACTTCAAACAAAAATCATTAAAAACGAGTCACATTTAACGACGACAAGAATTCTGGCTACCAGGGTGAATGAAAGCGTTCCACAAAAGCAAAAGTCGCGAATTTCACCGCTAGGCGGCGTCCCGGGAACATTGCGTCCAGTAAAGTTTTTTTTAAAGGTTTCTGATGACTTTCATTAACAAGTGTAATTAAGAATATATAATACATCAGTGACAGTACTATGCTAGTTTATCGTTGTCTTGTTGGTATTTCGAATACATGTTTTAATTCTGATTCGGTGATGTAGGCCTATTTTGCTCGTGCGTTTAACCATCTCTATGACACCAACATTCACACAAAACGTGGGTCTGGTTCATTATGATGAAATTTTTAGTCTAAGTAAAAATGTAATAATGTGATGTAAATATCGTTCCGCAATTCACTGATATGTTTAAGAATGAATAATTAACAGCCTGTGAACTTTGCAACATCAAGTGTAAAGACGCTTTAGTATTTTGCCACCAATTTCTTTTTAATAGCAAAGTAGTGAATGTGTTATATGTTCGACCGTAGATCGTCTAGTAAATGAGCTATATTCGGTTGTAGGTCATCGATCTACTCATTCGTTTAAATACAGCACCTATAAACAGGACGAGAGTTGTTAGCCTCCTGTTTGTGTATTTCTAAATCAACCTCCCTCTCACGTCAACTTGGCTCTGTTTAACCCCAATATAAACTACTATAATATAAAATAGTATAACTGTAGTCCTATCATAATCTGCTTTGTGTTGAAGAAGACTTTACACAGTATAAATGAAAACAGAAACTAAGGGAAGTATTTGCTAGTACCAGTGAACAGTTTCCCTGCTGGTACTAACAAAATGTTTACGTTTAGGCAGGGAGTAGTTAAATTTAACTGTTCCCTGGTTTAGGTCTACTTCCATGGGCCTAACACAGTTAGCCATTTTAACGTGACGCTAGGAGTTGAACTGCATAGCGTTGTAAATTAATCTCATGTTTAGTTGATAAAAAAAGAACTGAAATTCTAAAAATTATGATTTACTACTATCAGCAATTACTCGATATAATTGGGCATTGTCCACACAAGGGACTTTTATGACAATATTATGATTTATATGTAACATTTTGCGATTGATGCCCAAGTGGTAAATTTATCAGAATTAAAAGACTCTCAGAGGACAGTAGAGACGTTCCCAAGGTATTATGACGGGAATAAAAGCGATCATACAGCTATGTGATTACCAACCGTTTCCAGATATTGCAGAGTTAGACGCCGGTGCAATAACAAACATAGGCCTATATGCCCTTTTAAAATCAAATTTCTTTTTCTGGAATACAAATTATCTTTTGTATCACCGTGAAAGATACACTACTTTTTGATATACAAAACAAAATCAAAGTAAGCGCGCACTGCAAAAACACATTTCAAATTAAATTTTCAATTTTTTTTTTTATTTATTAATTAACGTATATAGAACAACAACAAAATAATTATACAAAACAAACTAATTAACTTCCGTAATGAGAGATAACAGCACTGTATTTCTTCGAAAGAAAAATAGAGTGGTCATTTTGAAGGCACTATTCCAATTACGTCTTCAAGTCACCAACGCAATACAAAAAACAAATAACCTAAACATTAGAGATCGATTAATCCCAAAAAAATTGTAAAAAGTTGTTGTAATGAATTCTTGCATAACCATGAAGAAAAAAATCCTCCTTGTCATGTTGTATACCAATTTTTTTACATGCATTAAGAAGGCTAACTGTTAGTTTTCTGTTGATTCACTATATACACATTTTTTCTCCAACGACTCTTCAGGATGCTTAATATATATGTCATTAGTATTGCTATTAGTCATGTGTTTTTATACTTACAGTGTGACACAGGTATCGGTGCCGATGCGTTATTCGATCAATTCTATCGTAAACCACCAATGAAAATTTTACTGGGATGTTCCTGTTCTGAAGTATCGAAACACGTAGCTACAATCACACAGTACTGGAACGTTGTAATGGTAAGTCAACTAATGGCGGTTCTATATAAATTACAAACAACAAACAACAAACTGATTATTAAGTTGAGATTTGTAAGTTGCAATACAAAATAAAAGGAATTTCTTTTTAAAAGAATTTACATATTTATAGTCTTTTTATAGATCACACAGATAATTCCAAAATTAAGGTCCCCTGGTCCTTTAGTCTTCGATGTTGGTATTATTAGCTTCAGTCCAGATTATAACATTTTCTTTCTTAGTTGAGTGTGTTAGGGCTAAATATAGGATGTTTGGATCAAATTCTTCCAAACGCACCAAAATATGTATATATGTTGCCCACACCATAAAATTTCGATTTCTGCCGGGCGCCAAGAAAATTGACCCCAGGGGTCACATAATTTGCATAATAAAAATGGCGGCCATTTTCTAATTAAAATGCCATATCTTCACCACAGATCATAAAGAGATGAAATTGGTATCAACATTTGTTCAAAAAACGATCAGACACTATACTTTTGACCTTCGACCTAAATTCAGATACATTGCCATAACTCGGTAACGAGTCGTCGTAGAGCTTTGGTTTTTGCGCCAAAATATTCAGAACATATCTTTTGCTATTCGCCTTAATAGAATATTTTGTCCGAAGTTAACCGGAAAAGCCTTTATTGACCTTTACCTATTGTTCAATCAAGTTGCATAAATCGGCTTAATTCTTTGTTGAAAGCATCATATCTTATAACCTACTGTTCATAAAAATATAAAATTTGTGTCAACTTTTCCAGAAAATACTTGTTTATATTTGATCTAATGAAACATTTTTATGAAACGGACCGGAAATACTGCTGACCTCTGACCTCAATATAAAGGCATTATTTTAACTCGTAATGATTGTAGGTTTTTGCTTCTTCTTCTGTTCTTTTCTCCAAAATAAAGATGGTTGTGCCATTAAATAAATCATCGGAGGACCTCCAGAGACAGAAGAACCCTTAACTTTGTTGAATGTGGCAAAGGATATCAGCTAACATACTAGCCACCTTTCAGATCTGGTTGCCGATAAAAATTATTTTCAACATAATGTAAAATCAGAGATGAGCCCGCATGAATAGAAATGTATGACTGCATGACACATTTATAAAATCAACTTTGCTAAAATCCTATAAAAATTAAATGACAAAAATACAAAAGTCATTATAACTATTGTGCTCCCCCAAAATGATGTGGCCAGTATTTAAGTTCGGGAGTTTATGGATTTTAATTGAATATTGATTGGATAGTCCACACTTACTTCAGCTACACCACGGATACGGCCAAGGTGTGTACTTTATTGCAGACCCGTTTAGATGTCTGGGGAAACAGAAAGTGTTCCTCGTAATGAAAATTAATTATCATTAGGTAAAGTTTGGAAGGGGACATTAGTTAATTCCCAGCAAAAATTAAGCAGAGAGAGATGAGAATATGTTGATACTCTGCGAAGTCATCAGTTTCACATCTACTAGGATATACATTCTGGAAGTTTCGGATGCATCACTGATTCCGGTATATAGTTGTCTCCGTGTCAATCAGGAATGTCATCAGTTTGTTGGTCAATGCCCACCACACAGCTAAAAATGTTGAGACGTCTTCCAACCGAGTTTCATATGAAACCTGAAATGCATGGTATTGGCGAAGATTGATCCTTGGCACAATAGTATTTTCCAGCAAAATTCTTGACAGTGAACAAGAATAGCTCAATTGGAGTCTGTACTGAAGTTTCTTCTTCATTGTGCGCATTCCATTTCCAGTATAATGCTCTCTACGCGAAAATGGAAAGAAATCTTGGTTTTCTTGTGACTGCATTGGTTTTCCAGTGCATAATGTCTAATAAGGGCTGAATTGTGTTTTTATCTCTGTTGATACAGTACTCATATCTTCTTGCATTAAGAAACAGTTCATCTGCAACCACTATCTGTCAGGTGACCAGGGGCGTATCCAGGAATTAGCGAAGGGGGTGGGGAGGGGGGTGCTCGAACCTGAGTTCGATTTTGAAAAAGGACCCTTTTCTCCTATTTTAAACCCAATAGACACGCTTTTTAAATTGTGATTTATGATTTTTGGTGCTTTTACCACACAGTATACTTCTTTGGAAGATGCTCGAGGCCCAAGTTTTCTCAACTCTATCCTAATTAGAAAAAGGGTGGGGTGAAACCTGAGCACCTCCTGGATACACCACTGGGTACCGGTACGTTTTCTTTTCCATATATTTACTACATTATATACTACATCAACAGACCAAGGAAGTATTTCACTTTTACCGCAAAAAAACGTTGTTTGTACTAATTTTATCATGACCGGTCAAGGTTAACATTTTCTTCCAGACAGAAAGGCAATGCCTCAACCTCAACAGGGAGGGAAAAATCCCCCGACAAAGAGGTCAAACGCCGTGCTTTAGATGGGATTTTTACCTGTCGACACTCTCAAAGGCAATAGGAAAATACAGGTTCTAAACATTCTGGAGCAAGAAGTAATGATCAATGATATCGAGTTAGGATACCGGTAATACCTTTAAAATGAGGTCAAAGGTCAAAAGTACAATTTCTGATATTTTTTTTTTAAGTTTTCATTAGAATGTTTATAAAAAAAATTGCAATACAGATATTATAGTTTTATAAACAGTATTTTGGAAGATGGGATGCTCTCATGGAAGAATTAAGCCGATTTATGCATTTGTATGGGAAATATAGGTCAAGGCTCAATAGAGGCTTTTCCGGTCAACTTCGGACAAAATATTCCATTAAGGCGAATAGCAAATAATATGTTTTGAATATTTCGGCGCAAAAACAAAGCTCTACGGCGATTCGTTATGGAGTTATGGTAATGTATCGAAATTTAGTTCAAAGGTCAAATGTATAGTTTCCGGTCGTTTTTCAAAAAAAATATGTTTTATTAGAGCTAATATGAATATGTTTCTTCTAAACAATTTGATACCAATTTTATCTCTTTATGATCAGTGGTTTTGAAGATATGGCATTTTAATTAGAAAATGGCCGCCATTTTTCTTATGCAAAATATGTGACCCCTGGGGGTCAAGTTTCTCGACGCCCGCCAAAAATCAAAATTGTATGGGATGGGTGACCTATATACAAAATTTGGTGCTTTTGGAAGAATTTGAACCAAAATATCCCTAACAGCCTCCACTATCTTGACGAAAATCTGTGATATGCCTACATATGGAGATATTGAAATCAACTTATGACCGTGCGCATCGTTGCCATATGGCACATTCAAGTTTTCTGTAAATAAAATGTGATAGACTGAATTTAAATTTTGCCACAATGAGATATCCCAATCTATTCCAAAGGTAATAAGCTGTGCATACTGTACTTCATGGAGAAAAAAAACTCCCATATTAGTGGATAAATTGTTAAATTCCTTTCATAAGTCGCAGAACCAAGCCAACGGAGGTATAAGTCTAAAAATTGAAAATGAATTACATATGAATTAGGTATATGAAACTACATATTTTAATCTTTAAATGAAAAAAAAAACAGTTGCATACAAAGTTCCTTTGCAAAGTTATGAACAATCAATTTGAACATTTAGAATGTAAGTTTTGAGAAAACTGCATTTGAACATTGCTTATAAGTATATTTTTACTAAGCAGGTTCATTTTAATTTGCTTTTCTAAGAACTGATTCATTATATCTGGAAAGTGTCGATGTTGTGTGAAAGTTGAATGCTTAAACTGTATACTCTTTTGGCATAAAACATTTTTTTTTAATTACCTTTTTCCATTTCCATTGTGGAAAACTAGATTTGCGACTTGTGCCTCCTTTGCCTTGGCTCTGCCAAAATGCACTATCTATGTGCATTTTGACATTATGAAATGTCTTCTTTAATAAAAGGTTGCTTGGTTGTTTATTTAGAATAGCTAATAACGTTTTCATTGAAACGGGTTTTTATTCCTTTTTTAAACTTAATAGACTGATAAGTGTTGATCTGTTTTTTTTTTTATTAAGCCTGGCCTTTAACTACGCAGTTTGGATTAAGTTAGTACAAGGTATTCTAGGTCCTCTAATATTACTCCTGACTGGACTAAATATTCTACTAATATAGACCATTCCACGCACGTTCTTTGTTTTTAAATTAGAGATTTTAATAATAGAAAGAAACAATACAATCACATGTAATTCCATACCATGCTTTTGATGTTTCGTTCTTGATTGTATTTTGCATAATACGAGCTATACATTCAGTTTAAATTATTAAGGTATCTCTCGCTACTCTGTAGTGAAATGTCATTAGATGCGTATGACTGCAGTAATTCTTATTATTTCGCTGTAACTGAACTTACTTTACAGTTTAAACGTTTTTAATGGATTTACATTATTGCCGTGATATGTATAGCGTTAATCATGAGCAGGCATGTTGACCAGTATCTTTGAACTCCTGTAGTATCCGTAATTGGCCACACTCCTGTCATGCATTTTGATATTACAAAGCTATTGCAATATAATGTGTCGTTTTATAAAGGACCGAATCATATCGCATTATAATACAGAGTGTCCATTGGCAGGTATATAACTCAACTGAAAATGTTCATCGGGTTAAGATACGATAATGTTAAGTTTAAATTTTTGACAAACCAGTCAAATTTACTGACCTGTCTGACAGTTTCGGACACCTTAACAGTCCGGTGTATTTCTTAGGAGTGACGGCTCTGCTATTGAACAATCCGTTCACCGGCAGGGGGCGGTCGACCAACAACAGGGTCGCACATGCGACTCAGCAAGTGGGCCCCATCTCTGCCCTTGGTCCCGTCTCCCGGTGAACGGATTGCCTATAGGAGTAGGGTTATAAAGGTCCTTCGTTTAATTGGCATATAATGAAGATTTCGAAGAACTGGATTGATATGATGGGATTTGGTGTTTTAGTGACAAATCGAGAAAAATTTCACCGACAACCCACAGTTCATTTCTTGAAAGATTAAACAGGACAATCCACCACTTTGACTAAACTAAATTTCTTTTTGGTGCAAAATGTTATAACAAAAAGTTACAATTAAAAAGGTATATTTTCAGATTTTTAGATTATGTTTTATTTATATTTGTTCGAAGTTCATCATATTTGGCTCAGTGTGTAGACGATGTTTTAGTATGATTCTAATTTTAGAACTTGTATCAACGCATTATTATCATTTACAAATAATTATCCTAAAATGATACTGTCAGTTCATCGTTGGTCAGGCATCTGCAGAGATTAGTGTGCTATGACTACAGTCATGTTGTTCATATATCCATACAAATTCATGCTCGTTAACAAGGAGATTCGACCATACATACTCATTACAAGTATGCATACTTTTGTATCCTATGTGTAGGCCACGTGGATCAAGTTGTGAGTGTACTTGATCGAGCAGGGATTAGGAATAGATGACCTTGGACATGTGAATAAGTTGAAGACGGATACAGCAACACAAGATCTCAGTAATCTAATGCTAGATCGTCAGATGTAAAAGGGAACACAACACAGATCACAAGAATTCAAAGCTAGATCGTCAGATGTAGAAGGCGAACATTTCAACGATAGGGCATGGATAAACACCTCTCTCGTATCATACGTTTTCATTGTCTTTAGAATGTTTCTTACTGACCCTCTAAAAGAGAATTGCCAATTTATCTCATCACATTTTATTGTTAATTAGGAAACAATATATTGAAGTCATTATAACACTGTGTCACAAAAAGCAATTTTGTAATGTAAAATCGTTATCATTTCATTTACTTATTTGAAACTGTGGTAATACAGAGAAAGTATGAACTGAGCGTCAGCATGTGTATTTTCAAAATATAGCTACACTATCAGCAGGTAATTCTAACACAATTATGATCTTTAATTAAGACTTGAGTGTCATGTAATTGTTTTGACATGAATTTATACCATGACATACTTTTCTGACGTCGTGAGCAATTATAAACGTAATAAAGCAATAATGTATAATTTTGCGTCAAACAAAATATTGATTTTTTTCGGTATCCGACAGAACTAATAATACATTGTTAATTCACCGAGACATTGTTACTAGTTTAATACAGTATGTGTTGATGTTTTTTTGTTAGATGAATGAAAATGACGCTACACATAGTGCACTGTACCTGGTTAAAATTGATATTGTACTGTAACCTTTAGTATAACCATTACCTGTTTGATTTAATCGTAACGTCTCGGGTTTTGCTGTTCCTTTTCAGGGGTTACTCTCCATAATGAATAACAAGCCTTTTGATGTGCGTTACCAAGGTGAAGTTAGATCAAAGCATGGAGTAAACAATTTTACTCCATTATCAAAATAATACAAAGATACAGAACCGTTGCTTGCGATTGGTTGGTTGGAAGTTTGTGTTGATTTGACCTTATTCATGCACATGCGCAGTTGAAACGATGAAAGGGCCTATTATATTTCGTGGACAGTGATTCAATCATGCTACGATAGTTGTCTACTTTTTTTCTGTATTCTCATCACATCTATTCAACGTAACAGTGAATACCAGTCACGTCGGCCACACGGAAACTCGCCCCATGCAAAACTCGCCTCCTACAAACCCGCCCCCTCAGAAACTCGCCGCCTAGAAAACTCGCATCCACCACCTCTTCTCTTCTGTCCCTCATGAACATGAACCGTGCTGTTGATATCTGTTGAACGCGACATGATTTGTTTTTAAATTTAATAAAAAATCTAGACTTAAAATCTATTCATTGTAGTCTAATTTACTTTTTGTTAAACAATTCATACTCCATTGTTACCCGTATAATACACTTCATATCATAACGGTGTAGGAGTTGTTAAATCATATAACAATACAACTTTTGGCAATTCATACTTTTCATGTTCCATTAACTCAAGCCTAACATCTGCATTTTCTGATTTATGTCTATTTTGGATAATTGCAATCACAAACCATGAATTGTAGACAAAATCCTATAATTGACAAGTTAGTCATTTTGAAATAAAATGTCATAGACAAATGATATTTTTTCAATAACACTTTATTCTACTCACTTTCTGTTTAGGCATGTTCAGTCAAAACCGTTTGACGTCAGATCTTAATGATTTATAGATAATGATCATTAAAAGAACATTTTATTTCAATATCGGAAAATTATCCAGTGTAATCTTCTAATCAATATATTACTGAAACTATATAAATATATCAAAACAACATGAAAACAAGACAGAAATGCTAATAAGATATGTATATTTCCAAGCAGAGCGACCAATATTTCAAATCAATTCAACGATTAGAACTTGGAATAAATAGCATATTAAAATAATGGAAATTGATCCGAAAGAGACCGACATGGGCCTACATACCAAAGATCAACTTACCGAAACAAATAACTAACAACCTGCCTGCTAATTTTAAACACATTAGACTAAAAATATAAACAAGTAAAAAAAAACATTACACGTAGTCTTAAAGAAAATCGATCGCAAAGAGACCGCGATAGACCAACAAACTAACCAATGGGATGACCGAAAATAAAAACGGAAACATTAATAAGCAAGATCAATACCGTGATTGTCGGAGGCATACCCATATATCCACTTCCACTTGTGGAAGATACCTGAGTGACAATTTCGATCATAGTCACTTAATGCCCGGTGGTAGTACGATATGACCCCAGCTATGGGTAAAATAACAAGTCTTGATCTGACAATCCTTTCAACCCAGAGAGCTATGTTGGCGGGAGCTTCGGCTCCTGGTAGGGTCTCTCAAGCCAGTCACGCCAATGGAAAAGGACAATGTCGATGAGGACGTTAGGGTAGTGGAACCCTAAAAGCGGATAAGAGATTGTTTTTCTTTCAACGGCAGTCACACAGATCTCTGAAGGCACATCCCGTCAACAAAGGTCTTATATAACGTGTGAGACATGCGTATTAAAGAACAGAATAGGGATGCTAAAGTTGTCTCTGGTCAGTCTAGTCCAATGCGGAGTGGCGACCCTTGGACTATAGCCTTTAGTCTCCTTTATGAAATGGACGCATTACAGAAATATACGAGATGGCTACCGGCAGCTGAGCCCCCCTGGACTGACACGGACCCTACTATTATTACAGGGGAGAGACAAGGAAACCAATGTGGAGAAGTGGATAATGAAAGTCGCAAGAGCCGTGTGGAGATGATGACCATTCAAAGCAGAGGGTGAATTAGAAATGAAGCAGAACGTTTAGAAATTGATGTGATGGGATTTTCCGAAATGAGATGGAAAGGATCGGGAAAATTAGAAAGCAACAAATGGAATTGTTATTGGTCCGGTGGCAACAAATGGAATTGTTATTGGTCCGGTGGCAACAAAAGAGAATTTGGAGTAGGATTTCTTGTTTCACAGAAATGTACAGAAGGTGTAATTGAAGTAATCCCACACACTAATAGAGTAATATCACTTAGGCTAGAAGCAAAACCACAAAACATGACGATAATACAAGTTTACCTTCCTACAACAAATGCAACAGAAGAGGAAATTCAGAGAGTATACAGTGATATCCAAGGACTAGTGGATAGATGCCCTAGTCATGATAAACTGGTGGTGATGGGTGATTTTAATTCAAAAGTAGGAAATAATACACAGCGTTATGGTTGCGGAAGATATGGTCTCGGAAGGAAAAACGAAAGAGGTGATATTCTCCTAGATTGGATACAAGACAATTAAATGTACTTAATTAACACACATTTTCGACAGAGGCACAGTAGAATCTTCACATGGACCTTCCCAGGGGGAGACATACAAAACCAGATATATATAGCTATCCATAAACGTGATATAAAAGACTGCAAAGTGTCAAGAACACTGCCCAGTGCAGACTCTACACAGACTATCAACTGGTTTGGGCAGCTTTGAAAGGTAGACAGTGGAACTCAAACAAGAAAAAGAAGAAGAAAGGCAAGTTAAACTTTGACACTCTCAAAATAGATGCTGTTAAGAAAAGGTTTGAGAAAACCGTGCAGAATTAAATGGAAGGAAAAGATAAATATTGGCTGAATCTATCCTCAGCCCTGAAGCAAGCGATGAAATAACACTGTGCAACAAAACGAACACCAAAGAAACCATGGATCAGTGTTAAGTGCTGGAAACTTATTGACCAGAGACGAGCAACAAAAAGAAAAGTCATGAGTACAGAGAGGCAGCAGGAAAGGTAAAGAAGGCTTGTCGTAAAGTCAGACGAGAAAATAAGCAGATACTGCATATTATAGAAATTACATCCGTAGTAGTTACCAACTCATCAGTGATCTTTGTGAGAAAAAGCAGACAAGGAAAGAGTTAGGAATCAAAGATGAAAATGGAAACCTGTTGTATGAAAAAAGTCAAGTTATAGAAAGGTGGCAGAATTATTGCAAAGATTTATAAAAAGAGAAGGAAACAACTGAATGGATGATAAGGAAATAGAGAATGAAGCACCATTAAACTTTATCAATCCAGAAGAAAGTAGAACCCGAGATACTTAAATCAGAATTAAAGAGAGCAGTTCAGAAACTGAGGAACAATAAGTCACCAGATTATGATGGAATACCAGCAGAGGTGTTGAAAGCAAGTATGGAAAACAGGAGAATAGCCGGAAGAATGGGTACTGTCGGAGATAATAACAATACCAAAGGTACCTGGCACGCAAGACTGCACCAAATATACAACAATCAGTCTGATTAGCCATGCTTCAAAGATTCTCCTGGAAATTCTGAGAAAACGAGCATCACCACTCTATTCACTCTGACTTCCATTCGTGCCTCTGTCGCAACATTTCCTGTTCATGATATGCTCAACACATACCATACCGTGTCGCACATAAATTCCTCTAAAGCATTCCCTATTAATGGTGTTTTCCAAATGCCTCTACGACATCACCTGCTGGTGTATTAACCACATGTTTCTGCATCATCATGTATTTTCAGTATTCCCTGCCCATGGAGTCTTCCGCACATGCCTCTGGAGAATTACTTCTTCATATTGTCTTCCACACATGACTCCGCGACAGCATTCTCTGTTCATGTTTTTTTTTTCATACATGCCTCTGCAGCATTCAATCTTCATTTTTACAAACATATATTTGCAGCATTGATTATGGTGTATTACACACTCTCCTCCGTCGAGGAGGTTATTCTCCGCCTGTTTTATTTAACCTAATTCTGAAAATTGTTAAGTAATTGAATTGGATTAAATTGCTGATTCTTTTTTATGTATTTTTTGTTTGTTAACATCCTTCATGTCGCAGGTTTGTTATTTTAAAAGCCAGATTTTCAGCCTGGTCTCCATGATCTATGACAAGCTGAATTCGAAATCATAGTAATCTTTTTTTTTTCCAAGCCGAAGGATCATAGGGTGGAGCTTATTCCCAGTTTTAGTGTCGTGAAGAGGATGAGAGTGTGATACTCCCCTCTGGGTTAGGGGGGACTAGTCACTTGCAGGTTGTTTTCCATCAATTTTCCTATATCCAGCAGCAACTGGCATGAGCGAGTCTCAAACTCCCGACCTCTCTAGTTCGGTTCTGAACTACAACAGTTGCGCCAACTGCTCCACAATTGAATATGTAGTATAACAGCCTAACATTCTTTTTTGTCACAAACTTGTCAAAATGTGATTGTTATTTAACCAAAAGGTGAATCAATTTCGAAGAATAATTTAACCATTTTACATTTTAACAATCTCATATGACAGATTAGTGATTTCTAAATTTGCAAACGCAGGTTCAAAAGGTTCATGTTGCATGTTCACCTTTCCTCATTCTATTTTAAATTCATATGTTATTTATTCTGTTTTTAGGCAGGTACTTTGCAGTTAAGTACCTTAAATCTAACAGCCATGTGTTGACGATGTAATGGGTTATAGCAATATAATCAGTGACTGACTTTTATTAGTACGATATACTTCCCTTAAAGATATCTTTCATATAAACGTAATATATGAAGACAACATACATTTAAAATCCATAGTTAAGTTATGAGATAATTTATGCATTTCGTACAATTTTTTGGATGTCTTTATGTATTACATGTTTATCTGCGGGAATATTATTTAATATCGAATACCCTTGTGAAGGGTACCGAAAAAATATTGTGCGAGCTGTGGAAAATTGTGGAACGAGTTGAAGCCGAGTTCGCCACAGAGTACAATATGTTTCGGTATGTTACGAAAGTAGGTATTCAATATTCTAATTATTATTCAAATAGTTTACTCGCATGCAAGTTCAGGTTTGTCAGGACTACTGTGCTCTGCCTAGCCCCTGGGTTGGTCATCTGGCATACGCATCAAAACTTAGAATCCATCTCCTCCTTTTACAGATATTCATGAAAAACATTAACAGCGATTCTTGTAGCTTTATGAGTATTTCACTTATAATTCTTCATAAACAACTGTAGTCAACTTATGGTTGGGTTAGTCTGTTTATTGATTGATTGATTGACTGATTTTTAGGCGCTATTGACGTTCCATACCCACTTATTTTATTTTAGCTTACCCACTTTAGTTTACCCACTTAGTTTAGTTTGTACAAATTAATAGAGCATAGACTAATTGTGATCGTTGGTGGTGTTGCATAGTTAAAAAATCACCAGATACATGCGACTTGGGGCAAGTCTATAGTCAACTGTGAAAAACACCGACATTTAACAGGTGGTTACAGTTGACTCGTGCGTTCGCCATTATCCCGGTCATAACACTGCCGCGTCCTGTACGCGCTTCAATATTTGTGGTCAAAAAAGCATGATTGAATAATAGTGTGTATTGTATAAAATAAAAGACGACTGTTGCGGAAACAACCAACATATTGTGTCAATTGGGCTTGAGAAGACTTTTTTGCAATGTGTAAATAATCGCTTTATTGTAAAATGATGACTGTGATTAGCAATTTTGTTCTTGTCATAATATATGTTCACACGAATATGGTTGTAATATTACTGATGGAAGCAGAAGTGATTCCAGGTACAGATTTAAACATATCGTTCTTTTCTATACTGGTACTTTCGTGATTTGTACGAAGCACAATAGAAAATTTGTAGCAGTTCGTGTTTGACATGATCGGTATTTATTGCAGTTGCCTTTCGAGTGTTCCCCTGAATAAGACGTCGCACTGGTACGGTAATGCTTTCAATTCATCGGTGGTAGATTGATAGTCGATTTACTTAGCCACGGACTTTGCCATCGTCCCATTTTATTTTTTGTCAGTACAATTTTCCGATCATATGTATTAGTAACAAACGTGCAGCTCTGTCTTGTACTGACTGAAGCATGTTTACTAACGTTTTGGTATTGAGGTTCCATGCTGTGGAATTTTATTCTAAGGTGTCCTCGCCAATGACTTATAGGCTAATTGTTTGATTTTCATTCAAGTATACAAGTTCTTTCTTATAAACTTACTATGACCTCCATCTGCACACTTTTAGTTTATTTTTTTATCAAAGCTATATTATCATGTTCTTTAGTGTTTAGAAAAAAATAAATAAAAAAACTAACAAAATAAATAATTAGCTTTATCTGCTATCATAGATTCAATATTACACGTTAAATCATGTATGAGTTTGACACTTCAGTATTTATGGTTTGATATGCCTTGTAATATTAATAACATAGTGTGACATTCATCCCTCTGGCCACTATGCATCAGTGATTGAATCGTATTCAATCAATATAGTTTTAAATCAGATAATAATAGGCCTAATAATAATAATAATAATTTATTACGATCTACGCTTTTAGATCAGTAGCATGATAGGGTGCATCTAAATAAAAAAAGACATCAATTACAGTCTACTAAATATTGACTATAATAAATACCAACAATTTAAGAGAAGGTTTCCATAAAAATCAAAAAATCGACCCAAGGGTGGCAGACCTTAAAAAATCAATTTTGTTCATACTTTGCGTATGGCAAGCCCTTTGGTCAAGATAACTAAATATGATAAAATTTTCGCTCCACGACCTTCGTTACTATGGCAACGGCTAAAACATTGATTTTTCCAAATTTCTCCACATTTTGCCTTTTACAAAAGCACAAAAGTACCCAAAT
>JAOTQE010127544.1:0-12286 GCA_025631205.1 Nesometra sesokonis
ATTTTAATTACACGGGGCTAGGCCTATTCTTATTTATTTTATTCTCAAAAAATAAAATAAGAGGGAACAAGTCATGCTGTTTGAAGTTCTGATCTAGTTTAGTGAATGTTGTTTCATTTCATTTTTCATTGAACCGGGGAAATAACACCCGATACTTAAAATACTAGGCTTGAAAATCTTCGCGAAAAATGGTTGCCTTTCTTGTCATCTTTTCTAGTGGCACAGTCCATTTTGAAACGGGGGTGTATATGTGTTAAATTACATGAAATACATGTATTTTTCGGTAACGTCCATTATTTTTACCTGTTTAAAAAATATTTATTTTTATATTTTTTTGCCAGGGTTTTTCCGATGAATTGTAAAGGTAATAATATTAATAATAGTTTATTGAGTAAGGAGCGCGACTTTTCGCACTCCTTTGATTATTTTCAGGAGCGCGAAGGAGCGCGAGAGCGATCGCGCGCCTTTTAAATGAAGGTCTGTAAAATCGGGGTTCAGTGAAACAAATGCAACCGTCAACCTATATGATGTACGTAAATGCGAAAAGCACGAAAAGGGAAAGTCCCTTTTTTCATCAACATTGTTTAGTCTTAGCTAAGCCTACTATGTGTTTTATAATGTTTTTTTTTGTATTAAATATAATTTATAACTATACTTCGATATAATAAGTTTTTTAATTAATTTTTTTTAATTTAATAATTTCATTTTTCATTGATCATTTCAATCATCAAGCCATACATTTGAACTTCAACACAACAATTTACTATAAACTAAAATAGCTAACACAATCATCATTACACACGCCTTCGGGGCCGAGCGCCGATCACTTTACGGTAACGCAAAGCAAGCATTTCACGATGTAGGTTAGGCTAGGCCTAGCCCTACTTGGAAGATCGTAAAAAGACGATCGTAAAACACGCTTGCTTGGAAGTTCCGTTCGCTTAAATGTTTTACGCAAATATATACATTATTATATTTTATTCTATACTTGATCGATATACTTTAAATAATTCTTACACCCTGCACAAAGGCCTTTCATTCCAGGTGATCGTTGCGCGCCATCGATCCAATCATCGCTAAACTGTGGAGACAGCTTTCGGCTCGGGTGGCGATCACGCGATTCACCCAGCCTAGCATCAGCAGCGTGAGGTATGCCTAAGAATATGACGATCAAAAATAAACTCGCTTAATTGTTTTGCATTGATCGACGTATTATATACTCTCTTGGTATATATTCCGCTTACTCGATCATTTAATAAATCGTTGTGTTGAAGTTAAAGACGTGTATTGAACCGGGGAAATAACACCCGATACTAAAAATACTAGGCTTGAAAATTTTCGCGAAAAATGGTCGCCTTTCTTGTCGTCTTTTCTAGTGGCACAGTCCATTTTGAAACGGGGGTGTATATGTGTTAAATTACATGAAATACATGTATTTTTTCGGTAACGTCCACTATTTTTACCCGTTTAAAAAATATTTATTTTTATATTTTTTCGCCAGGGTTTTTCCGATGAATTGTAAAGGTAATAATATTAATAATAGTTTATTGAGTAAGGAGCGCGACTTTTCGCACTCCTTTGATTATTTTCAGGAGCGCGAAGGAGCGCGAGAGCGATCGCGCGCCTTTTAAATGAAGGTCTGTAAAATCGGGGTTCAGTGAAACAAATGCAACCGTCAACCTATATGATGTACGTAAATGCGAAAAGCACGAAAAGTCCCCTTTTTTCATCAACATTGTTTTGTCTTAGCTAAGCCTACTATGTGTTTTGTAATGTTTTTTTTTTGTATTAAATATAATTTATAATTTATAACTATACTTCGATATAATAAGTTTTTAATTAATCAGTCAAACGGTAATTGTAGGCCTAACATTGTAATCAACTCACCAAGCAGACCAGACCTGCTGTTTAGACTGTAAAGATGCAGCTTTTTGAAGTAACAATACACTAATGTTGAAAACGATTTGTATTTATTGTAAAATCGTAAATATAATATATATTGAAATATTATTTTTTCTAATTAAAATAAAAATATTGATGACGTCATGAGCCGGTATAGGCGTTCGTAAATTGAGGGTTCGTAAAATCGGGGTTCGTAATTGACGGTTTTACTGATACTAATGACGATATTTTGAATATACCCAATGTATTTTGAATTTTAATGCATATAAATTTAGAACACTGATCAGATGAAACAGGAATTTAAGAGAAAAATCAACAGTCACAATTTTAAGATACGACACCTCTAGATACTCTTTGTATCTGATCCGCTACACGAATTATCTATTTGTTTTTGTCATCTTTTTTTTCTGTTAATTTTTTTTGAGCTATTCTCAAATTTTCTGAGCTATTAATATGAAAGGGGTCAATATCCTTTTCAGCGTGATCAGTCATGCATGGCATCATTTACGAGGAAAAATGTGTTTTTCATCACACAATTTTTTATCAATCTCGCTAACCAATTACTAAATTTTGAGTCTGATTCAGGCCATTGTGAACATTGCAAAAATTCTAAATTTTTGCCTGGGGCACGCATTTTGGAACACGTACCATGTACGTAATGTAAAAATGCAGTTTTTGCGCATAAATCCTGTTCTTTATAGAATGCACAATAAATTTCATTTACTTCGATACACTCTGAATATGCAACAATCACACACATGTACGTCAAATCTAAAAATTTGTGTGCTCGTCAATGTTCAAAATGTAAGATTTAGTAAAAACATGGGTACATAGAATTGACCATAGCTTCACAAACGGCTGGAGAACCCTAAATTTTTTGCATATTTCGATGTAGATATAATTTATTGCGAGAATTTACCAATATTGTTACATCATCAACTTATTAGCATACATTTAACAAACACCTGATTGATGACCATTTTGACAGTGTCACACTGTCACACATTGACCGATCAAAATTCACATTCGGTCTGCATTGACCAATCAATTAAAGATGATTGGTCACTGGCAACAATTTTAAAAATGCTTATGACTTATGCTATGCATTGTATCTGAATACTCCAGTTGTTACCTGCAGATTAACTTGCACTTTGCTTAGGCTACGCTCAGCTTAACCCATGAATCTGAACATGCCCTAAAAATATTAAACAAGGAATCTCAAGCTTAGTTCACCCAGGGATGTAGGTATAGTACTCTAAAGGTGGATGGCAAATATTTGGGTAGCTTGTAAAATGATTAAAATGAGAATATTCACAATTGTCAGAGACTACAGGTAAGTGGCAGCAGACTGAAGTTGAGCTAAGTCAAAGGCCAAGAGTGGGTGGCCTCATGCATGGTCGATCAGCACAGGCTGGATCAGCATCAGGGGTGGATCCAGACTTTTGGGGGGGGGGGGGAAGGGGGCCGGTAGAGAGTCAATGTTTTAGGGGGTCCGGGGCATGCTTCCCCCAGAAAAATTTTTGTCTTTAGATCTCAAAAAATGGCCTCAGGGGTGTCTTAAGGGATCAATTCTTGTTGAATATTTTCGTTTTGTAGACAATATAACTTGAGCCTTCTTACATGAGTCAATTTTATCTGATGCAATGTACTGTAGTACAGCTTGGATTAGTTTTCATACCAATATATTATGTTTTCAAGTTAGCAAAATAAATTGGATCTAGTACTATGCCCATAAAACAAAGCTGGTGCACCTGTAGACTACAGACATGATTTTATAATTTGTTCACAACTTCAAAGGGTTGGTATTTAAACTATATAGGGACCACAAGGAATCTTTTGTTAACCAGATAAAAATGCACATGGTAGGGTTTCTGAAAATTTCTTGTGATAGTACGTCATTGTTTTTACTGCTTGAGAAACATGTTTTCTATTCAAAATGAATGGTTGTAATTAGTCTTTTGAAAATGATGAGTACCGCCCACTTCATCCAAAGGGTAAAACACTGCATTTTTACTATCTGCTTTAGACCAGGATTCACAACAACTCGATGATACAGTAACAAAACTTACCAACAATTAAACCAATGGATTTCAAGTGAAATGAAAAAAAAATGATGTAAAATTTGTTAAAAAATAAAAACATAATAAAAAATTACAAAAGTAACTTGCATGGAGGCATTTTGTTAAAAATCATTATTTTAGGGCCAATAGAAAACAATTATCACGATTTTAAAAATAAATTGACATGGACTTCGACACTCACTAAGAACGCCAATGTTTTCTCACATTTTTTACCCAAATTTAAAAAAAATTATAAATATATATATAAACAAATATTACATCATGTTATGCTGTTGTGTGTTATGTTTATACTTTATATTCATTAGTAAGTTGTGGTTAAAATAAGCCTCAAGATTAGCATCAATATGTTGAGCTGCTCCAAATTTTTTTTAAGCCTATACCAGAGAATCTGAGGATCGGTTTTGGCGGCCTTAAAAATGGTGTCCAATTCAAAATCATTTTTACAACACAGAATTTTATGTAGCACGTGTACACAGCCACATCCAAACTGTCGAACGATCGAGCATCCACATACGACAGAATTTCTTCCACTTGAGTAGGCAATGACATAGTGAGTATCACAATTTTTCTAATGGTTCCGGTATTTGTTTTTTTTACCCCACACAAATGCTCAAATTTTGACATGGCAAAGAAAAAATTACTGCATCATAATTTGGAAAATTGTTTATGCGGGTGGGAATGATAATCTAATTTTTTTGTTCTATTTTCTCTTATATGTAGTCATTATTACGAAAATAGCTTTTTTGAGTGAGTAAACAACCACTCACCCACCTGGAAAATGAGGTACGTAAATGAGAATCGAAAATGATACACCTGGGTTGTTGGGTGTTTGTTGTTGGGTGTGAACAAGAGGACCTGTCAAATACGAATGTAATGTTTTTCGATTTTAGTTAGTGAAAATATTTGTTCTACATTGCTGCTATATTATTCCATAAACATCAACATTGTTTTGCCAATATATCCGGATCACAGCTATCACAAATCTGATATTAGTAAGCCTCGGTTATTATTGCTATCGCCATGGTTTATGCTGCATTCGTTGGTTGGCAGCAACACGGCGACAGTACACCGACCAGATAAAAATAGGTACACACCCCTTGGATTTCCCTCGATATTTACATTTAAATAAGCCATTTGCTGCAGTCTTATGCAACACACACCTACCTAGTAATAGCAACTTCAGCTCCCTTCGGGAATCCCTTTTATCCTTACGAAGTTGCTTTTCGATTTCTTGATTTATACGTTTTGCCTCCTTCGCCTCTTCGCTCATACAGCACGCCATCTTGGTAAGAAAATTATTCTCAGCGTACTGAGTGCCGAAGTTTGGCGAAGCGTATGCACCAAACCAAGTACACTCTTTCCCCTGAATCTCCTGACCCTTATACCTAAGGTAATGTTTAACAATATCGTTCAGCCTTAGCCCCTGATAACCGTTCTATCACCCAAAATTTTCACCCCAAACCACCCTCGGAATACAGCAAAAGTAGGTTTCCTGTGAGCCAGTGCGCTAAGACACAAAGTGATATTGTACACCGAGTGACGATTTTTAGTACTGCTCATGCGCAAACATATCTGTGTAACATGATTGGTTAGTACACGCCGTTGGAGGATTTTTAGTACAGAGTCTCTATGTATAAATTCTTTTTTCTTTTTAAATCAAAGCGAAACATCGCCTTAATTTTTGAATTCTTTAAATTGAGTATTTATTTATTGATATAGAAAAAGCATGTCGCTATTAAAATACGGTGTTACTGAGCCATCTTTGCTTTGAAATGTCGTTCATTAGTTCGCCAACTTCCATCTACATATGCGCAGAACCTGCAAGCGGACAATTTAACGAAAACGGTCAATAGCTGTTTGAAACTGGGCGTGTCTGGGAAAGGTCCGTGTCAAAGTCTCCCCGCTGGAATTCTGGGGAAATTAAGTAATTATTACTCTTTAAACGCAATATATATTTTTTAAAATTTTTTTAACTTAGCAAATGACTAATTTTAAATAATTTAACTTGAACTTTTGTTTATTTTAAGCAATAAATAAGGAGATTATTGCAAAATAAGATTGTATAACAGAGGGTACATCTACCTGGAACAGCAATTTCTACGTCATTATGGGATGTAAAGCCCATGATCCTTCATATGAACGACGCCCTCTCTTCTATTTTTATAGGTAATTCAGTGCATTAGCCTAGTCATTATATTGGGACATTAATATTGGCTCATTACTATTTACAAAAGTATAGTTAAACATAGATCGACGTGCTTTGTTACAATTGTAATGGCTTTTAATATTTTGGCTGATATTTCTAGTGCACTAGAAATAATGTGTATTTTTCTAATTTACAGAATTAAATATTTCGATCCATGGTGCCCGCGGCGTTCCTGGGTGAACAGTGCCATCGCGTTAAAGATCACTCAGTGGAAATTTTACGGCCTAAAACATAGGCCTAATATTCCTTACTATCGAGCCTATTTATTTATATATAAACATTTAATAGAGACATGTCTTAAAATAAAGGATTGGCGTTATTCCATTTTTTTTATTCACAAATATTTGCACAGTGGTCACTTGACAAGAAACAAGTCCTTAAAGACTAGGGACCACTGAGTTTTAACAAGGAGTATTATTTTTGGTGCACAACAAACAAAAAACATATTTAAAAAAAAAACAAATTAGATTTAAAATCGTTTTGTATCGGGTTTTTTTTAATGACAATTGTGTTTAAATGATCTTGAGAGGGGCAATGCGCAATAAAAAAAAAAAGATTGGCGAAGAAAAACAAAATGAATAGTTTAATTTTCTATCATTTTCAGATGATTTAAACATTTCAATAGGCCTACATAAAATACCTATATACATAATACTAAATTAAAATATATTTAGGATGTTCAACTCAAAAAACTCAACAGAGAATGTAAACATATTTTTGATAAATTTTGTAAAAGATAGGCCTACATTAAGAGGGCATGGAAACTGCGAAATAAAATAATAAATTCCATGCCCTAATCAGATGTTATATCTACATTGCTAGGGTTTTAGTATATTTGTAACGATTGTTAGATAATGTATATAGAAGTTTATTTATTTTTTTTTTAATATGTTATGTTTGTTTGATTTTTATGTTTCTAATTTGTTAAAAGTTGTAATGATTATATTAATAAATAAATACTGTACAGTATTACGTTTCAGTCTAAAAATAATTAGGGGATGAGTGGAATATAAATTGCTTGCTTCTAGGATTATTGTTCTTATATATTTGGCTGCTTTCTTTTTTTTATTTCGTTTCTGTTATGTAATGTGGACGCACCTTTGATTTTCTTATTTGTTTCAAAGTGTGCCGCTGATAAAAAGTATATGTCCAATAAATAAATAAATAAATACCTTAAACAATCCAATACATCAATTTTAAGAGGCTAGCGGAAGCGCGTACGTCTAGATTAAAACAAAGCGGAAGCGCGTATGTCTGTACGCGTGCGTAAAAGTATACGCGTCGCGATTAACGCGTACAAATTTTGTTACCAAGACAATTCTAAGCTTCCGCGCCCTGAAGCATCGCTCTAAAAAAACGTGATTTTCGCTATGTACAACTCTCCCAAGAGTTACCCAGTGGCGGATTTAAGGGGGAGGGGGGATTAACAGGCTTAAGCCCCCCCTAAAGTTGAGCCGAACAAAATTTGGGTTGTGATTGAGGATGAACTAAGACAAATAGTTGCACCGCGGCTGAGAATGATGGACGCCCCCAACCCCCCAGAGGCTGAGTCGGACCCATGAAAGCGTTTTTTTTTTGCTTACCAAAACCAAAGTCGGGATTTAAGCCCCCTCCCCCCTCCCTAAGTCTCAATCCTGGATCCGCCCCTGTTACCAGTGTGCAAAAAAGATAGGCCTAAAAGAAAATTGTAAGCTTAGCAAGCAATATTTTTAAAACGTCGATTATTTATGGTTTAGCTATACAACATGATGAAGCGCCACTCAAATTAGTTATAGGATTATGAAAGCGCCGCTCTTGAATCATTGCTATAAAATAAGCGCCACATAAAAAAATTTAATAGACCTACGGTACGACACCGCGACATTCAACGGAACGATAACTTATGAAGCAAAAAAATAAATAAGCAAACAAATTAGTCATTACAGATTATAACTAATTTTTTTTTTCAATAAGCGCGCCCCAGGATAAAAACCCAGATGTTTCGCTGTATCAATTGTCTTACTCGTCGAACAAAAACAGTCTATAATTTAATGTATAAATATTTGTTTAACATACTGTTTGGTGCTGGGGAATCCTCTTATTTGATAGTAGAAATCGTAATAAATAATTTTGTTGTTGGTTATGTTAGCATCCGGGTATTTTCGAAAATCGCACACAACAACCGGGGAATTGTTTCTTCAAACCAATCAATTTTATTTGTAATAATTATGAGTCAATTCAGAACAAATAAATTATGGAAACTTCAAATTAATTTGATTTAATTCCATGCATTTTGGCCCGCGAGTACTAGGCAGGCTTACAACCAAAAATAAAGTTTCAACGCAGATATCTCAACAAGCGATAGCCTAATATTCCTATATGGGCAAGATGGGACCAAATAGTAGCGAAAATAAGTGTATTTCACCTTTGACCCAATGACCTTGACCTTTCCAAAAATGAACCCTCAAGGTAAATTTCGCAATGACCCTGCATCCACCCACCAAGTGTCAAAGAGATCGGACCTAGGATGAGTAGAGGAACAAGCAAACAGACAGAAAAAACAGACAGACAAACGTTGCTAAAATATTATAGTATAGATTATTGTCCATTGAGTCAATATAGGTCCTAGTTAATACGTGATGCAATCTGTAAGGTTTTATTTTTGTTTTAAGAAAAATCGATCTTATTTACCTTCTTATTTCCATTTGGAAAAATAATAATATCGTATTGTATCTGAATACAGTGTTTGGAAACATTATAGAGGGCAGCAAACTCGTTATCAAATATTGTCATAACACCAGATCTCAATAAATAATTATAAACGAACAAATATTGCTGTAACCGACTATAAAAACGATACGATGTTATTATATATTTAATTTATGAATATACGCATTTGAAACGGTGGACATTGTTTTAAAGCGGTTCGTTCAGCTCTATTTTGTAAACTAAATGTCTAAAATAAAATGCAAGTACCATAGGCCTATAACAACAAGACAAAATAAGAAATAGACCTAACTATAAATAAAAAAAAAAAAAAAAAATCTAAACGGAATTCTTCAAGGGAACAATAAACAATAACCTATACATGAGCTATAACAAAATAGACATACGGTCTGTTAGAATTTGGAAAAAAAAACAGTTTTAAAATCAACGGAGAGGGATAAAATGGGTTAGAAATTAAATTAAATATCCTATAAATGAGTATGCGTGTGTGTGTTACTTTTGGGCGGCGAGGAGGCTATAATCATTTCCTCCATGCTACAGTATAATGCAGGAGATGTAAGAGTGCAAATACGCCACACACTATACCATAAATTTTCATATAAGACAGTACTGGCCCTGGCTTAAAAGCGCAATTAAATTCTTTTTGAAGGTTCAACTTCTATGTAGAATGGCGCCCTCTATTTTGCAGAAAGTTTTGCTCAACGTCATACGCGTACGCATACGCCTATCTACAACAAACAATACGCGAGTTGTAATAACGATCTCTAATTATTGTTTTGATTATGGAATCCTTTGAAGTCATACTGAAGAAAATTTTATATAAGGCACATAAAGTATCATAGGCCCAAGTAAACAAAACTATTACTGAATGTTTTTTGACTGTGGCGTTTTTGATGCGCCCTATTATAATATTATAAGGTTTGGCAAAGGCGAGTCCTATAATAGGTCAATTTTTTCCATTTCACTTAAAGTACAAACACGTAGCCTATTCTTAGAGGAATGTCTTCCTTCAAAAGCGAGAAAACAAGTCAGTTTTCGAAACGTGGTCTAAAATTTGTGGAGCCCCCAAAAGGTGGGGCCGTGTGTAAAACGACGACCTTACCAACCCTAAATCCGGGGCTGCATGTACGGTACCGGTTAATGTTGTAAATTTTTACAATACCTGATTGGCCTATATTAAGACAAATGATTAAATCTTTGATTTTCTTGTCGAAGTTGCCTACAATATTCTAACACAATAACTTCATGTTTTTAAACTTCGGGTTAAAAAATATAAATAGACCTTAAATTATAAATTATTATTCAGATATTGCTCAGATAAGATTGAGATAAGTTTCGCCTACTTCGCTGTTATTGAGTTTCCGTGTGTTATACCACGGATATGCACCCATTGTTGTTTCGTTGTTGTACGGACGTGCCATCTCTGTAAAAAACATATCGTTACGCTACTGAAAATGTTCATCTAGTTTGAAGATACGATAATTCTAAGTTAAAATTGTTGACAAACCATTCACATTTACTGACCTGGCTGACAGTTTCGGACACCTTGTTGATTCTCCGGTGTTCTTTTTCAGAGTGATGGCTCTGTTGTTAAGCCATACAATCCGACCACCATACCACACAGTGGGCCAAAATGAACTCAATGTGTGCCAAAAATAAATACTCATTCAAAACGTTCGAAAAAGTTATCGTAGCTGACATTTAATGGGTTTTCAGACCCGTAGAATACAATGGACACATTTTCAAAACTGTATGACGTCATCAAAATACTGTTTTCTGATTGGACGAGAGCAATTTTCATTAAAAAATTAAGACATAATATACGTAATTTTTTCATTTAAACATATAAGAAAGTTTGACACCCGTGGATTTCAAGGAACAAATTTTCAAAACTGTTTTCTGATTGGACGAGGACAAAATTTTGATTTCATGGAGACATAATATATTCCACATTTGTAATTTAACATGTGAGGAGTTTGGACACCCGTAGAATACAATGGACATATTTTCAGAACGGTATGACGTCATATAAATACTGTTTTCTGATTCGACGAAACCAATTTTCATTAAGACAAAGACATAATAAATGTAACATTTTTATTTAAGCATAAAAGGGGGTATAACGCCCGTGGATTTTAATGAACACATTTTCAGAACTGAATGACGTCATCAAAATACTGTTTTATGATTGGACGAGGCAAAAATGTCCATTTAATGAAGATATAATACATGACACATTTTTTTATTCCAACATACGAAGCGTTTGGACACCCGTATAATTCAATGAACACGTTTCCAAAACTTTATTAATTCATCAAAACACAGTTTTTTAATTGGACGAGGCCATAACTTATTTCAAAATATATGTATGCTATATGTAACAACCTAATACATGATGCCATGTCAAGTTGATCGTCATTAAAATACATATTGCTTTTTGATATATTTTGTTTTACAATCAATGTTTGTCATGTGCAATTTGTTAACATTGGCATTAGAATCAAGTTAAGATATTTTCATAAGACTCTTCACTATATACACTTTAACTCAATACATCGTTTGCTCCTGACAGACCATATTTAAATCAACAGATTGTTTTACATGTTCACATTGCAGATGTATTTAGCTAAAAAACTACTGCTAATAAAATCCTCATCCATCAGCACAATTTGTTGTTCATTTTCTCTTCAAGTTCTCTTTAAGTTCAAAGTATATTTTTTGCCCTTGTCAGTTACAAAAAAAAACATTAAAAGACGCATATTAATAGTTTTTTTACATAATAATTATCATTGGTTATGCAACAGTTTTTCAAAATAAAATTGCTATCATTATGTAAAGGAAGAGGGAATTTTGTTTTTATGTGCATGGATATATAGCTTGAGCTATATGATGTGATGACGTAATAAACTTTTCAAAATGTGTCCATTGAATACCACCAGTGTCCAAATCTCGTATGTTAAGATTAAGTTAAGTGACCTGCATTATGTTAAGTTAAGTGACCTGTATTATGTCATCAAACTGAATTTTGACCTCGTCCAATCAAAATGCAATATTTTGATGATGTACGGTAATATGGTTTTAAAATTATGTTTGTTTGTATTCTACATTTGTCCAAATCCATCACATGTTAAAATACAAATGTGACATGTATTATATCTCCATGAAATCAAAATTCTGACCTCGTCCAATCAGAAAACAGTATTTTAATGACGTCATACAGTTTTGAAAATTTGTTTATTAAAATCCAGGGGTGCCAAACCCCCTTATATGTTTAAATAAAATGTTACGTATATTATGTCATAATATATCACCACTCATTTTGAACATAAAAACATAAGTGGGCTGCTGTACAGTGATATTTCCGACCATTTACCTGTTTTTAACATCACTT
>JAOTQE010127555.1:0-12286 GCA_025631205.1 Nesometra sesokonis
CTGTGATATATTATTAATCTTAGGATAGTTTACAAACCCATGCTTTTTTAAGACCATAGTATAGTATGGAGTACAGAAGGCTATGGATTTTGCATTGTTTTTTGTCTTGATTTTTTTTACTAGCATTGTAAGGCCATGCAAAATGTTAATCGTCTTCTACCGACATTAAAAACTTGCCCGACATTTTTTCTGGTCAAAACTAAAAAAATACTACACCTCAGGGGCGGATCTAGAAATGTAGTCTGACCATCGCACGGTCCATGTCGATAAGCTGGGTGCCCGAGGGAGGCTTAGGGACCTGTGGTAGGGTCAAAGGTCGAGCCCCGGTGGGGGTCAAGGGAGAAAAGGCCGCATGCGCAAAGACGATTTGTGGATTTTAAAGCGACTGTTAGATCGTAAATGTCAGTTCATTAGGCCCCATAGAAATAGTTTATCACCCCCGCACGCGTCACTTTCGAGGAAATCCCGTTAAAAAAACTCAATTTACTATTAAAACGTTCATTTTTACCCTGTCATATTCACTTAAATGCTTTGAATTTCCAGGTGCGCAGTCAGGATGGAATAAAAGGGGGAGGGGGTCAGGTTTGCGAGAGAAGGGAGAAATTTATGATGGGGGACAGGAGGCCCCCGAGGGCTCCGTTATTTTACATACTAAAAGATACATTATAATCCATAAAAATATCCCGTTTTCCAGGTCAGCCTGTCTTGGTTTCGAGTAGATGTTCAGACTTGCGAGTGAACCGAGCAATTTAGGCTGGGGCCAGGGGCCTCCAGGGGTCTCGGTCAGCGTCTGCATTATTTTTGCATTCTAAAAGACACATTAGAGTCCATCAAAATGCTGCCTGTCTTGGTTTCGAAGTTCAGACTTGCGAGCGAAGAGAGCAATTAAGGCTGGGGACAGGGGCCGCCGAGGGCCCACGATCAGGGTCCATGGGCCGAAGGGCCAGGAAACATTTTGAGTTATTTTACACTCTAAGAAAGAATCGAGCAATTTCGGCTGGGGCCAAGGAGACGCCGATGGTTCCCCGATTGGGGTCCAGGGGCCGAAGACCTCACAAAAAATTGCGTTATTTTGCATTGCAAAAGATACATAAGAGTCCATAAAAATGCTCCGTCCAGATCAGCATGTGTTGGTTTTGAAGTTCAGACTTGCGACCGAAGAGAGCAATTTAGGCTGGGACCAAGGGGTAACCGAGGGCCCCGGTCGGGGTCCATGGGCCGTAGGCCCCATAAAAAATTACGTTAGTTTGCATTCTAAAAGATACATTAGAATCCATCAAAATGCTCCGTCCAGATCAGGCTGGCTTGGTTCCGAAGTTCACACTTGCGAGCGAAGAAAGCAATTTAGTCTGGGGCGAAGGTGTCACAGAGGGCCCCTGGTCGGGGTCCAGGTTCCAAAAGCCCCGGAAATATTTGTTATGTTACATACTAAGATATATAAATTGTCCATATTCTTTAGTTTTTATTTATTTTTAAAAATAGGTTTGTTACTCGTCTGACCTTCGCACTGCCTGTACCACTAGACCACCGAGCTTGCACTTAGTGGCTAGGGATAGAATTCGAGCCTAATAAGCAGCGGATACTGCAATAATAGGATTTTTCGCGAGTATTCTCAACTGTACTGAATATTCGGTACATTTATACCTCAGAGTTTGGCAAAACAAAGTATATCTAGTTTTCTCCCTGACGCAAAAACGTATTATTACAATTTAATTAGGCTAATTACTGCAGTAACTGCAACAGAATAATTTTGACATGACATGATAATTAGCCTGCGTACAAATTGGCAATTTAATGGTCACTTGAGTGATTCGCAAAACGGTAAAATAATTATACTGTTTTTACAAGTTTCAATGAAGGTTAGGCGCGGAAATTTGGGGTGAGCGCATCCGTCTCCCCTTTTCCCAGGAGCGCAGCCAGGATGGAATGAAAGGGGGGTCAGCAGTAGTGGCACCAGGGTTTGCCCGACGGGGCGGGGCGTGGGCGTGGTTTGCCGGTTTGGTTTTGATGAGCAAAAAAAAAACATCATTTCCTCGTTTTTTTTATTGGAATAGATAATAGATTATGCGGAGTTGGGTTTCAGTCTACATTATTAACGATGGCTGGTTTACAATTCATGCTATACTATAATATTCTTCACATTGTAACTTTTTTACTAGGAAAAAAAAAACATTTTTCTCCAACTTTTAGGGGGGTCATGACCCCCCGACCTTCCCCCCCCCCCTCTGGCTGCGCCCCTGTTTCCTTATATTACGTGCGCCTCCTAAATTAATGTCCTGAAATTAAACAAAACAAAACGGACAATTTTACGGCAAATACAACAGAAAATTGGCACAATTTTGAAAAAATAACAATTTTTCTGTACAATTTTAAATCACGAATACGCCCACCACCTTCTGAAGTAGTGCGCCCCACATCCCCACCCTTTCTCACAATCCTGGATCCGCCGATAAAGATAAAGTTAAATATGCCCTGTTAGGTTAGGCCTATTAAATTATAATCTGGGTAGCACTGATTCAAAACTGTACCATTAATAAAATGAAATTTTAGGCCACGTTAGGAATGATGTCAACTCGTCCCGTATTATGCCTTTTGTTCCGATAAGGAGTAAAGCACCGATCTGATTATAGTCAGATACTGTATCTTGTTTACAGGTGCACAGTGGTTTAAAATTCTACTCGTAATCCATCTCTAGTGTTGTCCCTTTGAGGTAATTCTTTATTACGTCATCAACCGCTTGACTTTGTGCTACAGTAAACTGTGTCATCCATTCGCCAATGATACTTACATGCCAGAATTAGATAACAAGAAACATGTTAGTGTTTCTATTCAAAATTTTAAAACTTATGGAAAAGCTTGTGAATGTTACTAATGTAACATTTAATAAACAGACCTCCCCCCCCCCCCCATCACATGGGCTTAGACAGTGGGGGAACGTTTTGGGGAATAAGGCCCCCTCCCCAATTTTTCAAAAATATAAAAAATACTAAATTTAATATATATTCCGCCAAATTGCCTTGCCTCACCCTCAACCATGGTGGGGCTGAGGCAAAATTAGACTTTAACTGGTTAAGTGCCCCCCCCCCTCTACGCCCTGACCCGCCGGCTCTGTACAGGCGCGGATTTGGGGGGACCCCATTATCGTCAAAACATAGTTTGACCCCATATATTAGGTGCGCCGGGTCAAACATTAACCATAATTAAAACTCCAAATATGGTCAAAATAGGATACCAGAGCGCCAAATTGGGGAAATTACCTTCTTTTTTTGCTCTACAGGAAAACATGTAAAGTGCATTCCGCTTCTCCCCCCCCCCACCCTCTTTGTGGATCCTGGATCCGCCCCTGCTGTAAATCCAGGCGAGCCCCTAATATACCAAACAGCCTAAAAGGCACGCAAAATACGACAAACAGCGGTTGCTTGTGATATTGAAAACCGGGAACATGCCCACCTCAAACTTGGCCTGGTTGTCGGGGGCTGCCCTCTTGTCGGGGATTTCTGCCTGCCGTCGGGGAATTCATACTCAACGTCATCAAAACGTGATAATAATTATTTCAATTGATTATTGATGGTGGGGGGGGGGGGCGGTGGGGGGAAGGTTCTGACTATGGTCTGGATTCCACTGGTACATTACTCTTGCAAGTACAAGTACAAGTACTCTTGCTTACTACACTGCAAAATGGAGGCATGTGAATCAATTTCTTGTAGCGATAGCTTAGAACCTACGCATCCGATCGTTAACACATGCACCAGCACTATTCCATTGACGTCCTAAAGGCATTCTAAATGCATTTTTGTAGCATAATTGTAACGAATTTACAGTATTAAAATTTAAATTACATCATTCTGAAACACCTACAACTTGGTTTAAGCATGACGTAGATACGAGACAACACTCCCCACCCCCATAACAAAATGTTTCAGTTACCTTTACGTGCAAACGATCCGGTGTCTAAATGTTTGTGGTTTTCTGGCTGCGTCTCCTTATTATCCGCTACTAATTTGGTCCTTTCAACAGTTGAATTCTCCAATGTTTTTTGAAGAACGGTTTCGGACGTTGAAAGACCAGTAAAGAATGCCACGTCTCGAATATATTTCATCGTATCCTGACCAAAAAATATTAGGAAATAAAATTAAGTAAAAAATCAATGATAATAATGTAGGCCTACAATATACTGTTTTTAAAATTACCGGATCTGTAAACCATTATTTTTTTTTTACAGATACTTGATATAACAATTTCTCAAATTCATTATGAAGTTTGTGGTTTTGGAAGTGTCTTGTTTTGATTTTAAATCAATAAAACTATTAATTTTTGTTCTATTCGTTATTGTACGTGCGTTTTCTGAGGCAGTAATTATGTACGTGATACCACACAAGTACCATTAGATACATCCCCATTAGAAAGTTTTGTCAAGTTTCATCACAATGGATTAGTTTCCACCATCGGGGAAGGCTTCCACCCTCCTCTGTCGGGGGAGATTGACCATTTTCGTCGGGGAAAAGTAAAATAAAAATTTTGTATAAACGCCCCTAAATATAGAAAACAGACATAATTAAATAAAGGGAAATGCCGTTTTTTGCTCATCAAAACCAAACCGGCAACCACGCCAACCCGGCCCTCCCGAGTTGGCCCCCTGTCGGGGACCATGCCCCGCGTCGGGCAAATCCAGGTGCCACCACCGGTTTCAACTCGATAGCTGTACAGTATTCCTATCATTGTGGGCCAAGCCTTAGAGTATGTTTTCTCACTTACTTAGCCTCCATTCACGCACTTTTTATACACCATATTATTTAGGTTTAATATACTTATAGTATTTGTATAATTTTTTATTTCTTAAATGTTTTGTTATACTGTATTTCTTTATTTTATATATGTGTGTGTGATGTATAAAACAAACAACAATAATTTATAAATAGTTGTAAGTCAGTGGGGTGGTTAATTTAATATCACTCTTATACATTTCTTTGAAAATGTAGGGTAAAATTTATTTAATTTTCCAATGGGAATGTACACGTAATGTTTATCTAATAACCCATGCACGTACGCTATGTCAAGTACAATGTAATTTTGTTTTCATTGTATTAAGAGGCTTCGTAGCAAAGTTCGTTTATGAATTAATGTTATTTTATTTATATTTTCTCAAAGCTTCAGAGAAATCAATTTTACCTTTTTAATGTCTTCGTATTTTAGAAACAGCACGTTTTCGTCGTTACGACGGTTCCAATACGGGATCACATGTGTTGCCCAGTGTCCATATGGAGCTAAAAAACGACCATTTTGTATTGAAATATGATAAAATCATATTAGGTCCATGCACAAACCAAACACTGTTCAGGGGCGGTTGCAAACCGGGAGGGGTGGGGAAGTGGCGGAGCCGGTTCGTCCCCCTCTAGATACACCCCTGCTTTTAAACCCGGCACACATTTGAGAAATTGTGTTTAGCAAAGTGCCACTGGAGACACTTTGCTTAATAAAATTTTTACGTAAGTTGCGAGCAAATGCTGAGCAAGTTTATTCAAGTGTGCATCGGGTTTATAAGCATTTCTATACTTTAGCATCTTTTTCTTGTGAAATCAAAAGATTTTTAAAGCTTCGCAACTTTATAGAAAAAAATTCGTGTAACTTTTAAGTTAAACACCGGTTAATATCTGTTACAGTTTATCATTATTTTTACGACGATCAATCGTAGGTACGAATATTTTAAACACAATTATCAGCTTACAGAAATAAAAGTGTGACGTTGAAGGAGGGAATTTTTTCGCTCCTGTTTGTGTTTGTGTGTTTGTGTTTGTTGACAGTCTAAAAGTCACAGCTTTCATCAGAAACTCTTAAAACTTGATCACGATGTTCCTTGACTAAAGACTCAAGGTGATAAATTTTGAATGGATAGGGTCAAAGGTCAAGGCCAAAATCGAGCAAAAGGTCACGTAATCCGTCACCTTTTAGCAGAACTGTCACATACTCTTCAAACTTGATTCATACTCTCTTAATATAAATTAGTGAAAACTCAATCTTTTGGAGTGAATTTAATAGTATGAGAGTGACCTGAGGGACTACTCTTTTATATGGAAACGTTGTATCATTTGCTCTCCAACGTGTCATTGGAGAAAACTCAATCTTTTGGAGTGAATTTAATAGTATGAGAATGACCTGAGGGAGAGCTCTTTTATATGGAAAGGTTGTATCATTTGCTCTCCAACGTCCCATTGTAGAAAACTCGATTTTTTTGGGAAAATTACGTTTTATATATTATATTTGTTTTCCATGTAATGGCCCAAACGAATTATGTTATAAATAAAAATTATTATTTTACCTATCTGTGAAGAATTGTTTGAAAAATCCCTAGAGTTTTATCGGAAATCTTTGATTTTTAACAGCTCTTCAGGCCGATTTAGATAGGAAAATTATTGAAATCTTAAGTTTTTGTCTGTTGCAAACTCGTTTAATACTCGCTCACTCGTAAACTATTTCTTTGTTTTACCGGAAAAATAGAAAATATAAAACATATCCAATTAAAAAAAACACTATTATCGGCTATAGAAATTAACGACCAACGACCAGAGTTAATGCGACCTTGGTTCGCTGAGTTCGGATTGCAAATGATAAAAACTCGTGAAAACGTTTCCATATGAAGAGTGAGTAATCTGCACTCCAAATCCACGTTTGTGGAGAGAATTTTCTTCAAAAGAGTGACTGATTTCATTCCTATAGAGTGAATGTTCAATAGATTGGAGGGAATTTTATTCTTTTTGAAGTGGTCCCTCACAATTAAGTGTTGATTTTCACTCACAATCACGTAATCGTCAGCTTCGATACCTCAGCTACATTGGTGATGGAATCTTAGAGCTGAGCAATAGAATAAGATGAAAATGCACCCTCAAGGAAGAAGGCGAGAATATTAGGATATATCGTCATCCATGTTTGGTTAGGCATATACCTGTATATTTATTTTTATATGAGAAATATTGGAAAAACAGAAAAAAAAATGTTGATCCAAATTGTATTTCTAGAAGTTATAAAATTCCACAAAATATGTGACCATAATTTGAAGGGGAAGGGTCAAAGTCATGTTCACTGTCAAGAATATTTCCATTTAATCAGCCGTAAGTCATGGCATAGTTAAACCAGATTTGAAGTTTATCGTTCATATTTAAGTGTATGAAAGTCCACGCCAATGTATGACCATATCCTGAAGGGGAAGAGTCAAAGGTCAAGATCAAGCAAAAGCACGGTAGTTGTCACGATGACATCAAGTTTGTTTCAGATTTAAGTATATGGAAGTCCACGCCAATGTATGACCATATTCTGAAGGGGAAGAGTCAAAGGTCAAATTCAAGCAAAAGCACGGTAGTTGTCACGATGACTTCAAATTTGTTTCAGATTTAAGTATATGAAAGTCCACGCCAAAGTATGACCATATCTTGAAGGGGAAGGGTCAAAGGTCAAGATCAAGCAAAAGCACGGTAGTTGTCACGATGACTTCAAATGTTTTTCAGATTTAAGTATATGAAAGTTCACGCCAATGTATAACCATATCCTGAAGGGGAAGGGTCAAAGGTCAAGATCAAGCAAAAGCACGGTAGTTGTCACGATGACTTCAAATTTGTTTCAGATTTAAGTATATGAAAGTCCACACATATTTATTTACCTACCTCTATCTGACAACAATACGGTATCCAGGAACGTTTCCCATTCTAACCGCATATTCACTTGCTCCAACAAAGGTTTGGTAAAATGGTACATGGATACCGCAATGTCTTTCGGGTTTCTAGCAAGGTATATCACCTATAAGACGTTTAGAAGTTTAATATTGACAAATACAGGCAGGTCTGTAATATTAAATAAACCGTTGAAGTGATTCTGTCAATCACATGTGAACAGCTAAGAAGGCTGACAGGGGAAGATACCGTGAGACACCCTCGCTCCGTATTTTGCTCCATGTTGCCCCATTTGAACAATTATGTTAAAATTTTTTGGACAATTTTTTAAAACAAAATACCACAGCTGGTGCTAAATTCAGTGGCGGTGGTGTGTTCAGAGGCTTAGTTCCCTCCACCCTCATTTGGAGGTAGAAAAAAAATCCCATTTTACGTCTGGTTGGTTGGTTGGTTCAAGTAACCGTCTTCATAGAGACATCTGGTAGCCATTGATATGAAGTTGGCATTTTGATTTATGCTACTTTTAAGTGTAAATCATGTTTTGAGAGTGACATACAGTACACCATTGTAACAATATACTTACAAAGCAATTTATAACAAAACCTGAAACATATCTACATAGATTTGTATGTATAAGAGTGTTACTGGAGCTTAGAGACTTCTGTTGAACAACTCTATCAAGAATTGATGGTATCTTCCGACCTCGTCGTTTATTCTGTGTTGTATGGAAAGTATTTTTGTTGGATCCTCATTCTCTTTTCTAATGACATTTAATCCAGTTAAGAGCGTTACGCCTCTTAAATTGTCCAATGCTCCTAATGCCACCATGTAACTCACTATAATTTGACCTTACCTTTGCCTTCTTTTCAAAGAGCTGTGTTGGAAGAAATTTTATAGGTAGATGACTAACTATAAGACGCGGTGATGGCAGCTGATTATAGTATTCAAACTCGTTCTCCTGCGAACCGTCTGGCTTTATTGTGACGACTTCAAAAAATGGACAAACTTTCAACCCCGTCGCCGATACTTTATCCAAGTCACCATTAAACCGTAGCAATTGTATAATCTGAATCAACCAGTGTGTACCTGTGTTTCAAAATATAAACCGTAATTGTTGAAGCATGTGGGCATCCACAAGGGAGGGGTAGTGTGGAGTACCGACCCAGTCCCTTTTTGACCTAGGAAAATATTATTTTAACCTGAAAACTTATTTTTTTGGCAATTATAGTGTTAACATCGTCTGTAGGATACCTAGGTAACGCATCTATTTCGAAAATAATATTCTGGGGAGGTCCCGTGAAAGATACAAAGACATTCAGCGTGAAAGTTGACACCGGGTGCCCCTATCCGCCCCGTGAAGGACCGACTGATAAACTGACAGACTCACTGATCAGTGTACTGACTGACCGCGGACAGACTTATGGACATAGATTTTCTATACAGTATTGATGTAATTTCTATTTTTTCAATTAATTAAAAAAACCAGGAAAGGAGCGGATTTAGTTGCGCTCCCTTATATTTGGTACACTATAAAAATTACACTGTAAAAAAAAAAAAAACGGGAAAAGTCATGGCAGCCAGGATGCCAAGAAAATACCGTAAATTTTACTGGAATTTACCGGTGAACTTTACGGGATTTTTTTTGGTATGCAGAGGTTACTAGGAATTTTACGGGAATTTACCGTAAAAGGAATTTAACAGTAAGATGTCCGTAAAATTTACTGAACAAAAAATACAAATGCCCGTAAAATTTACGGGATTTTTTTGGCATCCTGGCTGCCAACTTTTTCCGTAAATTTACGGAAATTTTGTACAGTGTATAGAGCGCCCGGTCTAAACTTGATCCAATAAACTAAACAAATCGACCTTCATGGCCATGGCCAACGTAATATGGGTGAAGTGTAACAAGCAGGCAAAATCGGGAAAAACGTTTTTTTTCTTTGCTTTTCAAAATCAAACCAGGAACCACGCCCACCACCCAGACCTGGGAAAGTGCGCCCCAATTTTACTGGATGCTGGATCCGCCCCTGACCGACCTACTTTTTGCATTGATGATTGAGCTTCTCTTCAAATAGATTAACCATTCAGAACGGTCATACATCGCTAAACTTATAAGGCGTAAATAATATTAAATGTTTTATAAGCTATTCATTATTAGGGCCTATAGCTTTTAGATATTATTAGCCTGCTACAATCAAGAGGGATTTAGTTAACTGTTAAATTTAATCTTCAAAATTGCTAAAAAGGAATAGCTTGGAGCATCTGTTCATCTCCTTGGTAATCAGCACTAGAAGCACTGCTTACATTACAGAGGGATTGACTCTACTGTGTTACAATTTATACTTAAATAAGCAGCAACATCAAACATGGATTGTGACTTTTATCCATGATTGTGAGTACAACGAAGATAACAATTCACTTTCCTCGTCATCACCATTTTTGTTAAATAGAAAATCCTGTTATGATATGCCGCCATGATTATTACGTAAGAGCCATCAACCTTTGACAGATGATGATGATAATGTTGATGATGATGATGATGACGATGATGATGATGATGATGATGATGATGATGAAGATGATGATGGTGATGACGACGATGACGGCGCGCGGCAGTTTTGCTGGTGATGACGAAATAGTAATGGTGAGTATTTATGTACGCGCCAGTACCCATCTGGATATACAAGGCTCTGTGGACTAGATGCTACACATGACTTTCTACTCCCCAAGGGTCATGCCATGTCTTGAAATATGTACTGGGTTCTCTAAAGTACACATGACACAGGCGTATCCAGGAATTGGCAAAGGTTAAATTGAAACTGGGTTGAATTTTGACAACAAATTTTACCGGATTGGCACGTTCGTTAGTGCAATTGATGCTTTTTTGGTCACAGTTTAGTCGTTCTCCTCTGAAGGGAGAGTGCTTATTTCCCAGATTTCAAATTTGTATCCTATAGCATTTTAGTATTTTTTGCCTCCAAAGGGTGGGGGTTGCTCGAGCACATGAGTACCCATGGATACGCTACTGCATGCCACCACCAGAACCATGGTGCGAGCGGGCCTCGAATCATGCTGTAGTTTTTGCTATGGTTCACGGTTTCCCTGCCTTAACCGCTCAGCCATCATAATGATGGTGATACAAGCTCAATGACGATTAAGACAATGACGATGATGACAACGACAATGAAGATGATATATGAATATAGCAGTTGACTCAATTTTCTTCAAGTCCCAAATCCATCTAGTAACATTCAAGTCTCAAGTCAATCTAAGACTGAGTCAAGTCCATCTGAGTCCAAGTCCATCGGAGTTCCAACTTCATCCAAAATGCATCGTACATCAGTCTTACCTGATTTTGGATAAGTACAAAGCCAAATATCATCGTCACGAACCTCGAAATTCTTAGCTTGCTCCACGGCATCTATAGGTACCAAGGTGGGTAAACAAACACCCTCATGTACCCATGTCATGGCTGAACCTGGACCCAACGCCATACTGACAAGCAGCTAACTGGTTGAAGTATAAAAAGTTTTGACCGATATCAGTGACGTGAATTATTAGTAGGCCTACTGTATACAGTTTGATCTAACACCACGGTTATATAGGCTTCTTAAGCTTATGTGGTGGTATTAAGTTCAGAACCAGGATCTGTGGTATAATATATCTAACAATGTCATGTTTAACCAGGTGTAACCATTGAAGTGAAATTAACGATTACCATAACTTATGTCTGATTAGAGGGTGAGCTCGCTTCGCACGCTCATCCTCAAGTCAGTAAACATCATTTTCAACCTCGTCCATAAACATTTTAATCAAAAATTCCCTAGCACACAATTGGGTTGCTTCAGGAATTTCTCGTAACAGGACAAATATGCCTGTCTCACAGGCCTTATGGTCGGGTTCATTTACTTTTATTGCTTGATTCCTTTTAATGCGCTATTGACGTCTCATACTCACTTATTTTAGTTATAGCCTTGGCTTGTTTAAACAGTTCATGCGTGACCATTCGCAAGAAAGAAATGAGGTATTTGGTCCATCCGTATTTGGCATGTGGGCGGTTCGAAATAAATGTTTACAGTACGATCGACCAACCAAAATGGTTCCTTTCCGAGTGAAGGATCTAAAAGCCTAAGCACCATTTGAGACACTACGAAACAACAAATTAAACCTGGAAAAAGTATTTTCACGAATATATGTTTGTCCTATTCTAATAAAAAAAATCAGTTCTTATTTCTCTTTGAAGGCCTTCGCTAACTCTAAACTTTGATTAACACTAGAGAGTGAATTCAATTAAGCGTGACCATTATGCGTTAGAGCCTAGGATATCGTTAGCTTGACCTTCCTCAGAAACTGAGGATGACCTCCTGTCAGTTGTGATAAACTTTGGCAATTTGGTTTCCCAGTTGCACGATTAATCAACAATATTGTCAAACTTATACCTGTTATGTTTGTGTTCGTGTGGTTAACAATATCAAATCCAACTTGCCAATCAAGTGGTATGCTTTACAGTATTGACCAATGGTAATGCAGGAATATAACTACTGAATAAAGTCACTGTATAGAACCTTGTTTGCAGATTTTTACTTAACTGACCTTTTAAGGAATGTTTAGAACTAACCACAGGA
>JAOTQE010127577.1:0-10718 GCA_025631205.1 Nesometra sesokonis
ACATAACACATACAAGATAAGTATATTTTGTTTTGGAATGGGAAATTAAGTTCCCCAGCAATGGCGGCGACAATAGATGGTGCCATTCTTCTCGGATTGGTCTATAAGCGCCCTGTCTAATTTTTATAATTGTCACCCGACTTATCAAGAAAATCATTCATACAGTAAAGTACATCATCAATGTAATTTTCATCAACAATTCGGATCTCAACACTGTTGGTCAGCACTGCTGCCAGTTCGTCAGTTTCCAGTGAATTTAAGCAAAGGTTAAGCTGGATAAAATATTTGTTTAGCAATTTGGCTAATTAAGCTTTAAGGTGATTAGTCAAATTCAAGTTTGGTAAGCAAAAAGCGCCGAAAATAATACGATTACATTTCGAATTCATCAGTTATTTGGCTAAATTACAATTAAAACATTTAACTAAATTCAACATTGGTATAGCATTTGGATATTTGTCTAGTGACTGCTTAAACACTGATTTAATGTTTTTGTTTATTCAAAAACTGCATCACAGATTTTTAAGTTTCTTTATGTGCCCCCTCAATTTCCACTTTGATTTCATAAGCGTATCGATTGAATAAAGCTCCATTTCAATAAGGACCCCAACTGAATTAGTTTTTAAAAAATTTTAGTTTAAGCGTCCTGGAGCTTACTGCCGCGAGTACGGTATTAGAAGGGCATCATCTATGCAGACAAGTAAAATATATTTGGAGCAAGCAATTTGTATAAATTACTTGCATGAGGTAATAAATTGTGCCAACTCTGTCTATCCCCATCCTCTTCAAATGTCTACTACCTAAAATAACTACTGTTGGAGATCAAAAATTAATCCTTTTCAGTTTCGTCTCTGTCTCCATTCTTCATTGCACTAGTTTTGGTCATAGCCTTCTGCCGTTGTCTTACATTCCAATGAAGACATTCTGCAAGACTATCAAACCAATCACTGATCTGATCACGTCGACAAACACAGGCAACTGGGTAGATAGATGTTGTGATGCGAACACTAATGATGAAAAAAAAATTAAAAACTTAGTAATGTGTTCTATTTTATCAATTTAAAAAAACATATTTATTGAATTGTATGCATTACGACAACAAATAAATTTTAAACATTAATAAGGGCTAAAAAAGATCGAGAAACATTTTTTGAAAATTTGGAACCATCGGTCAGGAATATGTTTTAATATTTTAGTAGTTCATTCTTTACTGTATTTTTCCAAATTGATTTCTTTTTATTGTCAGCCTCTTTTTGGAATAACAGTGTTTATTTAATACATCTTTTTTATTTTAGTTAAGATAAGTTAAGTTTATGTATTTATTACAATTTTTGAGTAACTTATGTTTTGAGCCAAAAACTAAGGAAATGTTAAAAATAAAAAAAAAAACAAAAAATGACTTTCAAAATTTTGGGTCGGTCAGCCAGTCGTACTTCATAAACTTCCCTTAAAGGGGGACTGTGGGATTAAGATTTCTATGGGTACACCCATAGAACAATTAGTTGTTACCGGACAATGAGACAATGCAGAAAACCAATATTCCAAAGTGGGTCTTAAATCAAAAAGTAAGTCTACTATTACACCATGTTAACAAATAGGAAAATTTCTGATTTTTGAAAGGGTTATGTTTGAAAACTTTATCAAAAATCACATTACAGAGTACCTGTTCTTATGTGAAAACGACTGATCTTTCCAATGTTATATTTGTAATGTTATTTCAATTTTCAAATGCAATCTTTCCAAAATTTGTAATTTTTCTATTCTTAACACTGTGTAATTTGAGTAGTAGACACACTTTTGATTTGTGACTGATTTTCAAATGTTTTTTGTAGCATTATCTCACTGTTGAATTGTTGTGAATTTTTATCTGTTAGGTCATAACTAATTGTTCTATAGATTTAATAATAATAAAACACTTGTCATGCGCCAATTCCAAAATTAATGATCAAAGGCGCAGATTGTATAGCCAGAGCAACTACAATAGAAAAAGGATGATAGAAGAGAGAAGTTATATGGATTGAAACAAAAAAGTTTTCAGGTTTGTTTTGAAGGAATCAAGTGTGGGGGGATTTATCCATAGAAATTTTTATCTTAAGGTTCTCCTTTAAGATACTATCAATAAACAGGGTTTCCAAGCAAAACAATAAACCCAAAATCATGTCATGTCTACATTGCCATATGGAAGAAAAATTGATTACAAAATGCATATAAGTAAAAACTTACGCCCATCCTTTGTGAATTTCTTGACGACTTCTTCCATCATGTGATACCCAAGCTGTATGTCGTGCATCTGGTGGAACCATGATCTAATAACGAAATTATACACACTATGAATGACAAACTTTATCAGAGTAGTGCTTTAGGCTTTACATTTTGAGCTCTCTATGTTAAAATCATCTTGGAATATTTCAGTGTGATACACAAAAAATACTCAATTAAGTCTGAAGATTTGTTTCCGATGGGTCCTTCTAGTGGTGATTGGGCAGTACACCCAGAGACAATACTCTAAAATTTTTAATGTGAACATAAGCCATGTTGTATATGGGACCAATGGCTTAATGTCCCAGCAGAAAGACTGAAATATAGGAAGAGTGGTAATTTATTTTCTATTTAAACAGGGGACCAGAAGAGGTCCCAAGTTGCAAAAACAGAATTAATAGAGATTTTCTTGTGGTCATCCGTACACCATTTGTGTGTGTATACTTCATAAAATCTGTGTAAAATACCCTTATTTAAACACATTGCTTATTATAAAACAGTAGTTTCTGATTTTGTCACTGTTAAGGTATGCCATTACTCTTCATTAAAAAAATATTGCTAAACATCACATTTCCTTATTGTCAAATTTTTTTTTTGAAAAAATAGGCAAAAAATATTGCCTAATTGTGAAAATTTTTCAAAACCTATAGAATTTGATAATTCTGGGAGCACGAGAGATGATCCAAAATTCCTGGAGACTGCAGGACAGTCCTGGAGACTTGGAGCTCTGGACCAGCAACTCCCCACAGTTCAGCAAACAACATAGAACTACCACCAATTTAGCCCACCCTTCTTACCTTTAGTTCAACACCAGCTGGAATGATGATTGGTCGAAATGAGAGAGAATGAGGACAAATTGGAGTTATCATGATAGCTGGAACATTAGGATGTATCATGGAAGCCCCTGCTGCAGCTGCATAAGCCGTACTGCCGGTAGGTGTCGAGATAATTAAACCTATACAGATTTTAAAAAAAAACTACTTTAAAATTCATGATTTTACCTTGTACAAAGATCAGCATCTACGCTTATTCACTTATAAAATGAGATACAACAACGCAAAACACAACTACAATATGTGCATGCAAATAGTACTAGTTTTGTATCCAGAGAGGGTGCTTATGGTGCTCGAGCTCCCTCTTGGGTTGTATAACAAAAAAGTTGGCTACTATTAGTGTATTCTCTTTAGTGATTTTCTGTTATTCATATACAGTAGGTTATTTTGGGGATAATTTTATACATTCTATACAATTTTCAGTTGGTTTTGGTCCAATAATCTGTAAATATCAAACTTTAAAAAAAATATACCAATCCCGATTTTTGAGAATCTGAATTTGCCATAGTTCGGCTATACACAAATTTTTCTTTTTTAGGTCTATTTAGGGGGAAGGGAATGGGGAATTAACAGGCTCATATTACTGTATTCTCTGCAATTTAATTTTCGTTTATTCATAGGTTATTTTAGGGATAATGAATTCCGTAAATATCAAGCTTTCAAAAAAAATATGCTAAACCTGATTTTCGAGAATCTGAATTTTCTGTGCTTCGGCTATAAAAAAAACCATCTGGAAAGTAAAATTCTTTTTCATTTTCATTTTGTATTTGATTACGTCATCATAGTGTAAACGTGAATTTAACTAAAAGTAACTGCGGATCAGCTAACTCGTCAAAGTGACGATTTCAATTCTAGTTAGGTCTTATTATTATACATACCATCTCCTTGAACAGTTGTAATAAGTCTACCATCCAAATAAAGGTCAAGGTTCGAAAGGTACGGTGAGGGACCACGATCAATAACAACTTCATTTAAAACCTGAAAAGAAAATGTAAACATTCCAATTAAGGCAAGTTGTACATACACAGGATAAAATAAAAAGAATAATTTGTTATTAATATGGGCCAGGGCATGCCAAAACCACCAAGTTGTCAGAAAATTGGAAAATTGAGTTAATACTACAACTGTATTACACATGTTATAAGCTATAAAATGAGTGGTCCATTGTTAAAATCGGACAACTATAACCAAAGTTATGGAAAAAAATAGTCAAAAATTTCCTTTGTATTCGTTTATATTTTCTGTTGTTTATTTGCTTATTTCTCAATAACTTCCTGTGCAACAACTTGGTGGTTTTGCCATGCCTTGCCTCATATTATTAATAACAATATTTGCATTTTCAGAAATGTAATAAAAAAATCATAAGTTTGAATAAAAGAATTTTCTTTATTCAAAATGTTGAATTATGTATCTTTGGCAAGGGTTCACTAACATATCAAAAATAGAATACTATTTTAAATCCTAATTGTCAGCATTGGAAGCTTTGCAAAACAAAGTATTTGAAACAGTCTCTCATAAGTATGAATAAAACACAAATTCCCAAGTCATAAAATTTAGTATGTTAAACATTTGATTCAGATTAAGAACGTGTAGATTTAAGATGACTAAAAGATATGCAAATGAGAAACCAAGATTCATATGAACAAAGACATAAGTCGGGGGTTCTAGATACACCTATCTGTTAATACAGTTAATTAAGTTCCAATAGTGGATGTTAACAATACATTTGATGAAATAGAGGGATTATGTATCTCAAATGATATCACAGACTTGGTTTAAGCATTCTTGGTTTAAATTACTAATAACTGCGAGTGCCTATGTCATAACACACCATATGTACTGGCTAAGTATGTTTTTTTTTATCCAAACTACCCACTGTACCTGTCTACGATTGGAGCAAAACATCATTTCCCACATTTTAATATAATAATATTCTGGTGGCAGAATCTTTGCCAAGATGGATAGCACCCTCTATGTCAACTTTGTTTGCAATGTATGGTATCTGATACCAATGGTGTCTGATATTAGTCCACGAAATGAAAACTCTAACCAATGAAGGACACTTGATCACCTTTTGGGACTTTTTAAAAGTGCACATAAAATGCATACGCACACAAAATAGGTGAAATAAAAATATGTAGATGACACGTTAAAAAATGCCAAGTTTTCTTGCAAACATCCAGTTGTTTGGGAAGCTTTCATGGACACAATTTGGACCACTGTTTTTTTATAGTATGATACTGAAATAATAATTATCAGAGGCTAAATGTGGCAGAGCAAAACCAAACAAGGCATAAGTCACAAATGCTAGATTTACAAAATGGCAGAAATTTAAAAATGGTCATTTTTTTTACATTTTATTTTATTTCAAAAATATACAGTTCATACATTCAACTTTCATACTGCCTTAACAATTTTCAGATATATGATCAAAAAATATTTTAAAAATGCAATTTAAAATGACTTTCGTTAGTCAATATATACTGATAAACAATTTTCAAATGCATTTTTTTTTTAAACTTACATTTTAATTGTTCGAACTTAGATTGTTCATAACCTTGCAAGAAAACATCATATGAAAATGATTTTTATTGCATAAAAGATAGTAATGTATAGATTTATAATCTATAAAAAAAAAAAACTCAATTTTCAATTTTCCGACTTGTGCCTCATTTGGGTTGGCTCTGCCTCAAATGTCCAAAGAGCTTTACATGTTTCATAAATTGATTTTAAATTGCTACTATGATTGAGTAAAGGATTGCCAAAGACAAGTTGAGGGAATACCCTAGATCATTACACCAATGAAAACAAAAGTGAAAGTTATAAGGGTTTCTCTAAATAGGATCTATATTACTTTTTTGGAATATACCGTATGAAATCTAACAAAACTATTAAACAATACATGTTGACAGAAAGCAGCCATGAAGTATAGTGAATTTATGCTTTTGGTTAACAGTAATATCATATTAAATCAAATTTACGAAATAGGATAATGAAACGAATATGTCAAATTTCCATAAAGTTGGTAATGTATTAAAAATATATCACATTTTCCATCTATGAATCGTTGATGATCGCCATAAAATACTGACCGACTGTGACAGATATTTAAGGTGTTCTATTCAAAGGTTACAAGAATTTATAACGTATCCGTTTTTGTTTTCTTATTTTGTAAAGTTGCGAAACCTCACTATTAACTTCATCATTTACATTAAAGGGCAACTACGCAATTTAAAACTTCTATGGACAAATCTATAGAACAATTAGTTGTGACCTGACAAAATTTCACAACATTTGGACAACTAGATAATGCCAAAAGACGTGTTGAAAAGTAAGTCCCAAATCAAAAGTGGGTCTACTACTCAAATTACATAGTGTTAAAAAATAGGAAAATTAGAGATTTTGAAAGGATTGTTCTTGAAAACCAAATTCACATTACAAATTTAACTCACATAAATAGAAAGATCAGTCAAATTCACAGTAGGACACATAATTTTTAATGTGACTTTTGATACGGTTTTCAAACACAACTCTTTCAAAATCCATAATTTTCCTATTCTTTAGCATTATGCAACATGAGTAGTAGATCCACTTTTTGATTTAATGTCCACTTCGAAAAGTGTTTTCATTCATTATATCATTGCCCAAATGTTGTGAAATTTTGTCAGTAAGCTAAAAACTAATTGATCTATAGGTGTATACATAGAAATTTTAATCCCGGAGTTTACCTTTAAACTGTGACAAAAACTATAAATACTCTTTTCACGCTACTAAGCATAGCCTTCCCACAGTGTTAATTCTTCTCTTGTTAATTTCTCTTGGGTTCATTTGTGATATGAAAATACTTGCAAGTTTCATGCCTATGGTATTTAATAGTATTTTGATATTAACTACACAAGGTAAGTAGATTTTATGCTTGCTTCACACAAGAAAAACAAATCTGCTGCCCGAGAAACCGGGTAAAAATTAATAGCCTCAACAAAGTCTTGCTTTTGGAGAAGTTAATTAAAACAACCAGGAGTCATTTGATAAGGTTTGAGCTCCCAATTTTCCAGGACGATCCTGAAGTCGTTTCTTAGGCTCCCAAAATTATCAAATTTTCTCCCGGGATTTAGTTTTGTCCAAGAAATTATCCATTTTATAAAATGTTCTCAATTAGAGCAAAAACTAGCATAGTTAAAACAAAAATGGCATGTTGACGTTAAGCAGCTATGAAGTTTAAATAATGTTTTTTGGTGTATTGCAATAGCATATTAACTCCATATTATGAAAACTTGTATATACATTTCATGTAGGGTAAACATTACAAATGAATGGTCAGACAACGTCAACAAGGAATTCGTTTTTTAACACTTTTTAAACAGAGCCATAACTTTTCCGATGCCGTAATGGAGGAAAATTATGTGTGTATGCAATTAACTATTAATGGTACAGTAGTTTTCTGTCAAACTGGTGTGATTCGTTCTTGGAACTCTACATAACCCAGTCAACCCAGCTTAACCTTTAATTTGATTGCATAATTATATAATTATTACCAGAGTTACTATATTTTTAATGCCTTTCTTTTGAAGTTTATTGACTTATTGGATTATCCTCACAACAATGCCAATTACTAAGCCTAATAATGATAAAGTATATACTGAGGCATATTCAGGATTCTGTTAAATGTGGGTGTACTATTTCCGACCAGGGTGGGAGTGTTACTGTTTTTATATTTGACAAGCAAAAAAAAATTATTTGCTTATCTTGCATGTTTTATTGACTATCTTCTTTATAGAAACGTAAACAATGAGAAAATCTGCTGAGAGTAAAGAGAAGTCGCCCCAACCGGGACTCAAACCCGGGTAACATGCTTGATATGCAGACGCCTATACCACTCGGCCATTGAGACGTATGTGGCGGGTTCAAGTTCGATTAGAATGCAATTCTTCCCACACTCAACATTGTACATCGTGACAATACTAGCCCTCCAGTACGTATGTAAACAGAGAACAATTTGATACACTTCTCATTGTAGATAAATCAGCTAGGGAGGACCTCAAACGAGAAAATCTGCTGCGAGTGAAAAGAAGTCGCCCCAACCGAGACTCGAACCCGGTTCACCTGCTTGGGTGTCTGCATATCAAACAGGTGACCCGGGTTCAAGTCTCAGTTAGGGCGACTTCTTTTTACTCTCAACAGATTTCTCATTGTTTGCATTTCTATATATAAATATCCAAGGTATATCTACTTGGCGGTTTACATTAGAAGTGACTATCTTCTTTTATATTTTTTTTTTTATATTTTTGCAAAACTTTTAGAGGAAACTCCCATAACACGAAGAGGTGCACATGTACTCTGACTATTATTAGCAGGAGCAATTACCAGTTACGCCCCCTCTAAATCAACTCCTAATATATCCATACTTTTTTGAGTATTTGCTGTTGGAAGTGAATGAATTAAAACTTACCTGACATCTGACTTTTAAATTTGGCGGGTCAGGGTAAAGTTTGTGATCGGTCCCAAATATCATATCATTGTCATCATTATGGTTGTTTGGAATGTTGTCATCTGTGTATATATGACTATTCAAACGACTCCTTAACGTTACTGGTGAATTTCCTATAAAACAAACAAGATTCAATAAATTGTCATTTTTAAAGTAATTTACATTTCATAGAAATAAAAATGTACATTTTGACACCAAAAAAGTATGGTTACAATCAAATAAATAACATAACTACAAGAGTAAAACCTATTCCTCAACGGACACCAAAATACTTTCAGAAACTCTTTTCTTCGTTACCTAAAGGCCGCTATATACAAGAGCAAATGGAGCATACCAACAATTACACATATTATCAGAGCATGCCAGTAGCTAACACGTTCGATGAAATTTCATAAGCCAGTAGCACATCGCAGTTTTTAACATGTTTAGTAAACAGCTACTACTTTCAAGAGCGCACCATGGGGTGGATTCATGATTTAGCTAAGGAGGGGGTGTTTCACTATTTCTGACCGAGGTGGGCATGTTCTCGGTTTCCATTTGATAAGTTAAAAAGGTTTTTTCCGTGTTTTGTGTTTTAGGCCTTGTTTCGACTTTTTGGAAGTCAATTTTAGGGGGCTCGCACATAATATAAGGGGGTGCAGCGGATGCGACAATCACGCCCCCCCCCCCTCATCCCCTCACCAAACAAATCCCCCTGGCACAGTTTGTGGCAAAGTTCTATGTTTGGCTATTGCTTTGAAGAAAGTACTTTACTGATCCTGGTATAAGCCCACTAAATTTAAGAATTAATCCCAGTCAATTTATGGACATAGGACATTATACCCTACAAGTCCACTAATCCATCTAAATCACAATCAGTGTATGGGTGGGCTTATACCCAGGTTTAGAAAATGTGTACAGTAACTTATTTCATGTTAAAACAACTGAAATGTTGGGTGGGTGGGCTAACACCTGAGTCAGAGTGGTGACAGAAGATAAAAATGAAACAGGTATCAAAACATTTATATACAATAACAAACTTCATTGTTGGTCTTACCTTTGAGAACAGCGTTGATTGATTCCTTATAATTTTCAAATTCAAATGGCGTTAAGAAGCCGAGTGATCCTAATGAAAATGCCATTACTGGTGGAACACTACCCTGCAAATCAAATGTTTAAAATATTATAGTAACATTATTAACATATACTTATTCACTACCTGACTTAGAAGGGACAGTACACCCAAAAAGGTTTTTAAATAACAGCCAAGTTTCTTATTATATTTTATTATCACTACCCCCTTTATTATTTGTAGCACCTTGAGGTATTATAAATACAAAAGTAGCATTTTGATATTATGCTAGATACCATACACAGTATAACATTTAACTTGAATGTCGATAAAGGAAATGACAAAAATCAAAGAGGTATTTAAAGCAAACAGTGATCCAACAACTTAAAAGGGACACTCCAACCAAGATGATTCAACAGAAGGAGACTGTTCTCTGCCATGGAACAACTCGTAGTGTGATCGTAGAGAACTTTGATCCAACCCTTGTACTGTATTGACAAATTTTGATCTAGTCGCTAAAAATTAAACTACTTACATCATATGGTTGCTGGTGCCGGCTAAATTTTGATTAATTTTGATAACTTCCTATGTGTATTATTTCTAGATGGTTTAAAGCTACAAAAATTTGGCACTAATAAAAACAAGAACATTTATTTAAAAGCCACTGACCTACTAGATAAGTATAGTGAATTTAAATTAAGTTTGGAGTTGAGCATTCTACTGTTTCCCTTGCTCAAATAATTACCTTGCTCAAACAACACTATATTTTTATTGGAAATTTAATTGATGAGAAAACACTATTAACTTTATTGATAAAATATTATGCTACTTATATGCTACTACTAAAATATTATTATTATTAAAATATTATATGCTACTAATAAAATATTATGCTACTTATATGCTACTTAAATTCTACTATATATACTTATATACTACTTACATATATACACTTATATGCTACTTATATGCTACTTAAATGTTTATTGATAAAATATTATGCTACTTATATGCTACTATATATACTTATATACTACTTACATATATACACTTATATGCTACTTATATGCTACTTAAATGTTTATTGATA
>JAOTQE010127588.1:0-12285 GCA_025631205.1 Nesometra sesokonis
GCGTGTATCTCATTGCTTGGAGTATGCATTATACTTTCTTACTTGAAGTTGATTAGTGGACCTTTCGGATTATAGTATTTTAATTGTTTATTTTTCAATTGCTTTATGGCCGATTTTCTCAAAACCGTGTTTCCATACATGAAATCTTCAAATTCTCATATCTTTGGATCTATTTATCCAATGAATGTCATTTAAAATTGTGATTACAGCTTACATTATGCTCTATGAGAATTACCGATAACTCAGTTTTTTTTTATTTTCCTACCATGAGACTGATCACTTTGTGGTGAGAGCTCATATATTACAACAATTATTACTATTTGTTCATGAACTTTGCCAATACAAATTACATAAACATTTTATATGATTGAATAAATCAACCATGCCTTAAACTGTTTACTCCATCGTGGATGGCATACCGGCCATGTGGAGATATTTTTATTTGATGGTTATGCGTTGATGTTGCGACAGTATGACGACATTACTACTCCAACACCTGCTGTCAGTTTCATACTTGGCCCATAGACAAAGAGTTAACACCCCCTATCTAAATTCCAAAGGTGGTTAAAATCTTAAATTATATTGTCATGAAATGTATAGTTTTTGGCCATATGAAACAGGCTAAGACATTGATGGTGTGACTTTAAGCATATGCACTATCCCACCATGTTATATCTTAGCATACCAGCAAAATGTACACCTGTATCCATGGCTACATGCATACAGCATTTAAATTACTGCATAGATATTTCATTCGAGGCTACATGTTTGCATCCAAGATTTGATTTAATGGTCGTGAGCCGATATTAGCTGCATACTGGTCGTATTTGATTTCCGTGCACGGGTCGTTGCCAGCTACTCGTCATAGTGTTTGATTGCCTTGCATCACTGTTGTCAGAGTAGCTTAGCCATCAAGCCAGTATTTAATTCATGACCTTTACTGTAAGTGGCTAGCCTGTGTACAATGATATGACCACTGTGTGACAGAGCTACAAACATGTCAACACATAACCTATACTGACTACTGTAGTGGCATACCTGAACAGTTGAGCTATCCTCCAGTACTTCAAAAAGAAAACACTGGACTTATGTTAATTACTATTTTGATTTCCGGTCATTCAGCTGAGTAATTACTTTGTCATCAAATTGAAAATTTTACCTGAAAATTTTAAGAACAATGAACCACACTGAACTTGTTTTTGTTGTAACTTCAATCGGTGTTTAATACTTTAAGTAGAATTTCAGTTTTCACTTTCTTTTTCAAGGAAGTATTTCACATTTATTGATTTTAACCGTATTTTCATTTAATTAATAATCTCATTTTTTTACATGTTATCCTTTGTCTTTTTCTTTCATTTTATGTGAGAGTCTAAAATATGTATTTTGATGATTAATTAATAGTGATGTTAATATTCTTATTATTTTTACTGTTAATAAAACGTTCTAATATGATATTCTCTGTTAATGAATTATTGCCTGATTTGTCATGTATTTACTAAAATATATTTAAATGTTACTAAACTTGAAACATTGTCTCTTTTTTCATTAAATTCATTTATTATTCAAAATGATAGTTATTCAGCAAATTTCAGTACAATCTTGTTAGAATAATCAATAGACATAGACCCAAATAGATAAAGTGCTCTAATACAGTATTTCAATATAACAAAAACCTACTCAAACACAGCTAATTTATGACGGTCTTTAAAACCATCCAGCTACTATACCAACCAACTTTTTTTGCCATCAATGCATGAGATAATCTCCGCTGCCTGTGATGGGAAACATTTTCTCCGATTTGGATCTGACGAGATAAAAAAAAAACCCATCTGCCCATTTTTTTGCACATTTCTGGAAATTTGCACTGCTTTGGGGCCGTTTTTAACATATTTTGCTCAAAATTGGCTCATGTGTAACTGACTATGCGTGGCATTTCTGCTAATGCATGAGAAACATTTTCTCTGCGCGAGACGTCCAAATTTGGTCGCAATCCGTGAGACTCGCGCATTATGTGTGAGAATTGGCCGGTATAAGCTACTGTCTTGTCTTCCAAATCTTGCTTCATCAAACTTAATAATTATACTGTATTATTCATGTGAAACTGATTAATCTGAAGTCATGTGTTATATCTTTTATTTAAGCTTGTTTACATGTTGATCATTAAACCCCAAAACAGTGCTTTTGAAATGCCGTTCTGTTCCTTAATCCTGGAAAATGATGATTTAATTTAAGGCAGGCGCAGATCCAACGTGGGGTAGCACCTGACCCGGGGAGCACCCGACCTAACCCCTGCCCCTTTTGACTTTGACGAATATTATTTGAACTTAAAAAACTTATTGCTTGCAATAAACGATCTGTGAATAGTTTCTCTCAGATACCCAGGAAACGCATCTTGTTTGAAAATTGGTTTTGGGAGGACCATAGACCCTAGCATCGGTCCCCCTCTTTACAGCTCTGCTGGATCTGCCCTTGTTAAGTCATCACGAATATTTTCCTTTGTACCTTCATATGTATACAGTATAGATATTTGTATTATATTATACTTTCAATTATACCTTTATAACTGGACCATTTTGGAAAGTTGTACCGTGTTACTGAAAATGTAATCCAGTATAAAGAAAGAATAAAAAAATAAATAAATACAAATTTTGTTGCACTTAGCGTAATAAATAGTGGAATTTTATCGGTCCAATGTGATTTAAATTTTATTGTTAATTTTATTAATTTTTATGGAACGATTCAAAACGGTATTTCAGATCAATGGTTTTTGAATAATGATCGACAGGAAAATGGGCCTTATATATCATACTATGATTTAATGCGTTTCTTTCAACTTACATCATTTTATTTAAATTCTAATATAAATCATGTATCAATTAATATACCATCATAATCTATATTCTCTAAACTTTCTTCCTTAGCTTGCATATAAACTTTTTCACAATGCGGGAATATTTGAGACGTTTCGAATACCAATCAAAAACTTCATGCTTTATTTCCGTGCACTAGAAAATGGATACCGAGACAATGGATGTAAGTGAGAGTTACCATTCAACATTTCTAGCTTTCAGTTAAGCCACAACAAAGAGACTATGAGCAATAGTTTCCTTTAATGCTCAGTCCAGACTATCAAATCAAGTAGTGACGCTATAGCTTGGTGGTTAGCATGCTTGCCTTCCAATCCAGAGGTCCTGGATTCGAACCTGGTTGAACACTAGGTTGGTTCCCACGATTTAACAACGCCACTCCCCAAGCCTCATAATGAGACTGGGTTTAGAAAGCATGATGTAGATCTCATCCTGTAAGTGGCGAGTAAACTTGCTGTTGGATGTGACAAGAAATAAAAATGAAAAAAAAATAAAAATGAATAAAAAATTGTATTTGAAAAAAGACGTTGATATATTCATATAATATGTGGCAGAGCCAAGCCAAATGAGGCATGGTTTGCAAAGCTACTTTTCCATAATAGGTAGAAATAAGAAAATGGTCGATTTTTTCCAAATTTTATTTTATTTCAAGAACATACAGTTTAAACGTTCAAATTTCACACTAAATTAACAATTTTCAGGTAAATAATCATAAAACATTTAAAAAAAAACATAATTTAAAATTACTGTGCTTAGTCAATGTATACTGATAAGGAATTTTCAAATGCAGTTTTCTGAAAAATTACTTTATGAATGTTCAAACTTTGATTGTTCATAACTTTGCAAAAAAAAAATCGTATGAAACTGATTTTTTTTGCATGTTAAAGATAATAATGTGCAGTTTGGTAATCTGAAAAACTCAATTTTCTGACTTACGCCTCATTTTTCTTGGTTCTGCCACATATGGTAATGATTTGCCCATGTATGGTCATCATACGATGTCATCATGACCCTATATAGGCATATCAAAGTTTTTTGTCAAAGAAAATTTGATACCTTGGACTGAGAATAATAAGTGGTAATTTCTGCAGTACATTTCTTTTCCTGCTTTGCGAATACAAAGGAGCTAAAACAAAAATAGAAACATTGCACACATTTATTTCCTTGAAATTTTTTGTAATGGCAAAAAAATTAATTTTGTGAATACATGACATAGGGTTGCAAGCTGTGAAAATTTACACATGCAAAAATTACCTCTTTTACTAGTTGTTGGTGCTACGAAGTGTTCTATGCAAAATCCCTTGTTTTTTAAGGCAGAAAAATGATAGGGATTTTGACTAATGGTATACATTAAAACAGTTTACAGAACAGCACTCAGTCATCTACTCAATTACTTTTATTAAATGGTCATCTCTTTGCTTCCTCGTATATAATTTTGACAAATATCATAAATGTGATGTGACTCTGATATGCATGTTTAGAGTGTCTGTTAAAGGTGACCAGTATGGGAGCATGTGGTGCAAGGATTGTGATTTAGAATTCCAATTAAGAGGTCGGCAGTGTGAGGCTCATACCGGTCAATAGTTTGTGCTCTTGGGCACGACAATTATTCATGGTGCCTCCCTTTACCTAGGAGTATAAGTAGGTTCCTAGGTTTACATATTAATTGTTACTTGGTAATAAAGTGTTACTAAAATAACATTTACTACTTACCTGTTACTTGTTGGCGTCTTCTGCTCGAAGCAGGTTGGCTATCACAGATTTCCATACATCTCTCTGCTGAGCTAGCCTTACACAGTCAATATACTTCAATGTACACCACTCCTTGATGGTGTCTGTTCATTCCAATCTTGGTCTGCCTCTCCCACGTTTGCCATTCAGCTTACCTTCAAGTAATTCTCTTTGTAACCCTTCTTTACTACTATTTGTACACAAAATGCAAAGGAACCTTTTGGAAAGACTTAACCAAATCTTTCCTAAACAAAAAAAAACATTAAAAAATACAAGTACATTAAGTTCATTTATAAACAATATAATTTATTTATTTATTTATAATTTATTTATTTTTATTTATTTTATTTTATTTTTTTTCTTTGTTTGTTGTTATAAGGTCTAGTATAGTAGTATGCACATGGGGTGCTGAAAGTAGGCCTATATCAATGAAACCAGCAATATAGATACAGTTTCTTTTATCCAACTTTTTGAAATTAAATTGTTCTTCATGATTGCCTTAACTGGTTTAGTAATACAGTACTAATAATTGTACTATACTGATAATAATACATCAATCTACAAAAAGAAAAAAAAATAATGATTTATTACGAGTCAAGTCTCCCTAAACCAAAAACCCACTTTTTAAAAGCAGACCCTCAAAATCTCCAGGACAACAGGAGGTAGTACCTTTAGATAAAAAAATAATAATAGTTTATTTGGTTCACTCTGTTGAAACAAGAACACTCTCACGCAGGAGACGTTTGATCATACAGTACAATATAACAAAGTGAAATGTAACAATAACATTATAAAAAAATGAGATAAAATAAAAATATTCCGAATCTAATTTTGTAAATGTAACTTTATACAAAAATGAAAACACTCTCGTGCAAAAGAGTTCGAAAATAAATGGTAACGAAAAAGAAATATTGTATTAAACAGTAATAATGAAAAGAATATTTTAAAAGTAGAAAAAATAAAATAAATCAATCAAGTGTAGTAAAATTCTTGATTCTTAGTATAATAATAATAAACAATAATAATAAATTAATTTATAAACTAATACAATTATTAGCAGGGTCATTTAAAACATTTGTTTGTTGTTCCCAAGCTTCTTTTAGGTATTCTTTAGTGCATTTATCAAAACCTAATCCTAGAGTAGAGTGTGTGGAGAAGAGATCATCCAGCATATAGTAGATGCAATAGATGTAGTGCAATTGTTCACTATCATGTCACTCTACATTCTCTGTTCTTTGATTTATTCTCAAACATCGGCCAATTTACAACATTCTATTAATTATTATTGATCAGAACTGTATTGACATACACTGTTTGTTCATGTCAGTGGTTGAAATAAAGTCATTCATTTATAGAATAATTTGCAATAAACAGTGATATTTAAAACTGTACTTGCATACTGTGGCTATGACATTTTAAATTCCAGGCACTTGTCTGAGTGGGTGAATTGAGAATATATTATCACTTTTATTGCAGGAAACTTTAACTTCAGATAATGCAGAATTATGATAATGATATATTTAATATGTTTAATCTCTGATGTTATTTGTTATACAGTACCATGCATGTGTGGAGCATACCAGGGTTTATGTTTAATTTTTCTATTCAAAGTTCTAAACTAAACATTATTTTAAATGTATTATGATATAATATTTCTTTATTTTCATTTCAACAATTTGGCAAAAATGAAATAATTTTAAACTGAAAAATATCATCTGTAAATTTAAACCACTTTTATGAATTATTGCCTAAATTTTCATGGTCCTTATTGGAAATCCTAAATAAATTGATGAATGAAAAGTGAATAAAAATATTTAATGAAAGTTGTTTTTTTTATTATTATTATTAGTACATTAAATTTCTTTCTTTGCCTAGATACAAATAATAATAAAGAATATAATATTATTTCTAATACTATATTTATAAAATGAAAAAAATAAAGAGAAGGCGGCAAAATTGAGAAATGTCATCTGTGACTGTCATGTAGTAAAGATTATACAAATTTATGTGTCATAGAATTTGTATCAAGCTGAGATAATGTGTTTTGTGGCCACATTTACATAAATGAAATTGCGGATTATTCTACTTTCAATATTGCATTTATCTAGCAGAAGATGTCAGTGTGTTTAAATCCACTTGAATTGCACACCTGATGGGAAATACTGCACTCAGCCTTAAGTGTTCTTGCTTACATAAAAGTATGTTAGCCAAACCAATGCTTCTGTTGATTTTGTATCAAACATTAAAAGGTCCCCTGATTAATCTCAGTATTACTGTATATGTCATCACTTGTAAATTCAATATTTCAACATTTATTATGTCTTCATCATGTATCCAACATTTTATACTAGTTGCTAAACTAAATTATAGCAATTTGCTCATTTCAGTAATTGTAATAATATGTTAACAAGTAGTAAATTTAATTGCACACCTTATCTATAATTGCATATATACATGAAGTAGGCATACTTAGGAAAATCACTGTTTTTGCTATTTTTGTATCCAATATCTTATATCTTGTCATTAAGATAATCTGTCCATCTTTCTCTGAATAATATGATAATAAATTAATGTACCAACCAATTTAATTGTGATAACAATAAACAGTTATAACTTTAAATGCTTGCCATTTAATGAGATGCATCTCATTTTCATTTCCAACCATTTTTTTCCATAGCGTTACCAGGTGCAGATCAACCCTGGGTCCCACCCAGCTGTACTCGTTTTCAAGAATGGCCATATGACCTATGGCGACCTCTAGAGATGTCATGTCCGCTTCTCTAATAAACATGCTAATTTATACAGTTGCATACAATCTCATTTGCGTCAACTACAGTTTGACTAAATTCTCTTGAGTGATGTCCTATAGGTTCACAAGTAACACAAGATGGTTGTTATTATATTCCTTTTAAAACTTAACATAATTTAAAATTAACAAAAAATTTGACCAAAAATCACTGAAAAATAATTTTTAAATTAACTTGCAATTTATATTAAAACCAGAGAACAGTTAAATTACATGGAATACTCTCGAACAGAACTTCAAAGGTTACAATCCTCGGTACCACTAATTGCATTACGTAATCAAAAGATAAGCAATAGCGGCCTCGACTAATGGTCTAGGTCTATGTTAAGCCAAGCTAGGCCTAGGTTAGGGTATGCCGTGGCTAGGGCCTGTACTAAATTAATATTGCAATTTAATATATTACTGAATATTAGGCCTACTATTAGTTTTACTAATAATATTCATCTGAAGCAGCCAGGTTATGTAAATAAATTTATGAATACAAGTAAGATGACAATTTGCCCTGTGGTTTACCCAAAAAATAGGCGACTTTGATGGAACATGGGTCCAGTAAACGCCGAATATCTCTGGTAGCCACAAATGCTCGCTCACAGGACCTTGATAATTTGAAAGATAAAATATTAAATTTTAATATACCAAAGCCTCAAGTGCGAGCATTTGTGGCTTTGGATAATATATTGTCTTAAAATGGAAGTAATTTAACAAAATACTTTTCAAAAATTGACTTAAATCTGTGTTAATTTAGTAAAAACTCGCTGAATGTTTACGGCAAATGCATCAAAAACATTTGTGACGTAGTCTCCAATCAGTCGTATATGTTCAATTGCCGTATATTTGTTTAAAAATACAAAAATTGCTCATGAAAATAAACACATGAAAATGACAGGTTTTTTGTCTAAGACTAAGAACTGATATTGAGGGTGGTATTTTCGGTACCGTGCCTATGGATCAAAGGGATGGACACAGCAGGTTATTAATTGGCCAAAACAATAGGTCAGAATAGAGAGTTAATTGAATTAACATAGCTCACTAGTTCGAGAGTTTTCCATGTAATTTAACTGTTCCCTGATTAAAACACAAGTTAAGAAATTGCAAGTCGAAATTTATGTTGTAATTGCTCAGTGCACAATTAAGGATAAGTCGCACAGCTGGTTTTCCACAATACAGTTGACCATTTCATTTACATATCCCACAAACTAGAAGGTGTTTATGACAAAGTTCATAATGATAAGGTTTATAAAAACAGATAAAATAGGACCAGCAAATCACTTATGTTTATGTTGTGTACTAGATTGAAAAAAATGTGCTCTTTGAATAAATTAGCAGAAGCAAAATAAAACAAAAAACAAAAAAATTATTAATTGTTGATCAATAATTGGTAAAAAAAATAGCCAATTTAAAATGATTCTGTTTAAATAGTCTGTGTCATAGATATAATTATATAATTATTCTGGGCAGATATGAATGGGGCTTCCCACTCTAAAATCCACCCACCCTAAAGCTTACTTAAAGGCCTTCCATCCGGCTAATTTCAACCTGCCACCCACCCAAGCCTCTAAAAAAGGGCAAACTATTAAAATATTGTTTATTCATTTTACCACCTACCTTTAAATGGTTGACACCCAAACAATGAGTTTTTTTCAAGTTCAAATAACATTCGTCCAAGTCAAAAGGGGCCTGGGTCTGGGCCCCTTCCCCATTGGATTCGCGCCTGCATACCTTGAATCTGACAGAGAAAAAGATAATAAAAAACACATTTGAAAAACATACATAAATATTTATACAAATTTATCTATTCATTATTTTATGATGTCTGTTATAACATTCCTTAGCTGAATTATTTGTGCTGTCCATCAATTATTTAACAAGTATTATTCCAGCTTTAGCAGAGCTGACAGAAAATAAACATACATAAGTTATTCTTTAGTCTGGATAAACTTGTTAGGTCTTTAAAGCAAATTTATTCTACAATAGAAAATAAGGATACTGACATTAGTTTGAATAGAGTACGTACAATGATAAAGCAAAAAAAAAAAAGTTCATTTAAGTATACATTGAAAAAAAAACCTTATTAAAAATTGTAAAAATACAACATTTTTTTTTAATAGTTGAACCTCTTATACTTCCACTGCATCCAGAAAGGTAGTTGTTTACGAGACTTTTGGCTGATAGGGGGTTTTAAAAAATAATGGCATGCTGATAATCACTGCTTAAATTGAACTTTCTTTAACTCGAAAAAAGGATATCATTTTTATGATTTGAGATAATATTCAGTTGTCCGTAAGCCTTTTTGTGATTTCGAGATTATAATTTATTGTACTTCCATTTATTTATTTTGCCAAACTAACTTTTAATGTGGTCATATACAGAGAGGAAGTAACCGTTACATAAAAGGGGAAATATCTTGTGGTTTATTATGGGAGGTGGTCACTCTGAGTTGTATCAAATATAATGATTAATTAGAGAAAACTAGTAGTGATTGGTCACTAATTACGTGAGATTCATCTGTGTATACAACATTATATAGGGCACGTCATGGCACAACCCCCAAGTTGTAGCAAAATTTAAAATTGAGAAGACCATATTACTCTTTCTGTAGGCCTTAAAAAAGGGAGGGGGAAGGGCTCAATTATCAAAATCTGACACTTATAACTGAACCTGTGTGACAAAGTGGTGTAACTTTTGCCATGACTTGCCCCATTATTCTTGTTTTTACAAGTTTTGACTCACCTAAATTTAGAAAATCCTAAAAATGATTGTCAAACTCAGAACATATTAATTGAGATTATATTAATAATAATAATAATAACAATGCACTTTACAATAATACATACAATTAAAAGCACAATATTAAGAATTAAAATATCATAACGTGACTATACAAATTATTATTACATTATAGTATACATAATTACACAATGTAGTTTTCAGTATGGTTTTTCTAATGGCATTTTGCCTTTTAATTTTCTATTATTTTTTTTCATAGGATAATGCATTTTTAAACATTGTTAATATTATAAGCAAGATTCATACGGAGAGTTTAAAGCCAAGCTCATTTTGTCAGAAGTGAAGATTTAAAGATGACCTGATTTTATCCACAATGTTATGCTGATTTTTAGGATGGTTTAGCTTTAATTTTAAACTAAAGGCCTTAATGCATCATTGAAGTTCCATAAATCCTGGCATTAAATAAAATACATAGATTTTAATTTTTTATGTGGTGATCTTAGAATATATTTTTCAAAAGGAACCGCTTTTTGATATGCAGATATTGAACTTAACTTCAGTATGACCATTTGTATCCTGTGATATATATACTTTGTCACCTGGTGTGTATCATATTATTAAAGGCAAGGCAGATTTTAAATACTCTGGATTTAAATTATTTGTCTAATATATTGAAATAAAAATAATACTGAGTATATCTTCAACTTTAAAAACATTTATAATAAATTAATCTATAAATAACTATATAAAATAAATAACAATATGTAAAACATTCAAACATTCATTTTTAACACACAAACAACTCAAAAACCAATTTAAAAAACAACATAAAACATTAAAAATTTCATAGAAATAATTGAGATTCAATTAAAAGATTAATAAAGATTAATTAAAATATGGTATACAGCTTTAGCTACTTATTTATTGGTTTATGTTGTGGTAAATTAAGAAATATTTAAGACATAGCTTTTATATTCTTTCCTAATGCATTTATTTTAATAAACTATTATGAAATTTGAGTGAGTGATTGATTGACTGAATGTTGATTCATTGATTGATGATGGATTGATTAATTTATTGACTTATAATGTGTTGACATACAGTAGAGTAACATTCAATAATTATTACTATTATATACTTTGTGCACTGTAAATTGCTTAATTGATTCATTGTTTAATTGATTTTTTAACTTGTCGTTGACAGATCACAACCGAGTGCACGCTGCCGATGTTCTTCATGCTGTGTATTACCTATCCAGTCAACAGATCCCGGGATTTACTCAAGTGAACTTGGACGACCAGGACGCCCTCAGGGAAGGATCAGATGGTATATAACACACATAAATTTGAATAATCAGTATTCGTAGAACTATATCAGTTTCAGATTTTTATTTCTGAACGGCTCGCCTGCTGAATATACAAATAAGAATTTGGCAATGTAGACACACTGTAAATTATTCACACTTTGTGAGATGCTCTTATCAAAATTATACTTTAAATTAATGGAATACTAAAGAAAAATAATGGCAATTGAGAAGGAAAATGAAAACCAACAAAACAATGCTCTGAGCTCCTACATTGGAAAACCAGAAATCCTGGAGAATTTGTCGGCAAGCATTTTTTAACTGTTTTTGGGTAATATATGAGCACATAAATGTGTATTCATATAAACAACAACGATGTTTTGATTATTGCAAATACTGTATTAATATTATTAAGTATAAATGTTTACATAGGAACCTTCAAAATACCATTTTAGTGTCTAAATAAATGAAAAACACACTACAATTTTTGCATATATATTGCTAATTTACTAAAAATCTGGAGATAATCATGAAAAATTCATATCCCTAGAGAAAATTGCGTATTTTCTTGATTCCAAGAGATGCTGCGAAGTTCCTGGAGACTCCATTCTAATCCTGGGAGCTCTGTAATGTTAGACATGTAATGTAATGTAGTTGTAATGTAGTTTGATTTATATAGCGCCTTATACAATAGAGTCTCGAGGTGCTGTGGACCAGATGTTACACATTCATATGACTCTCTACGCCCCTAAGGGTCATGTCCTGCTGCCCGAAACAGGCGCTCATTCATCTGTCCACTGCAGGGGATGTATGGACCAGTACACCGGGGTAACCCCCTACTCGTCTCGAAA
>JAOTQE010127599.1:0-11916 GCA_025631205.1 Nesometra sesokonis
CCATGTTTATTTCTAAATATTAGGCCTAATGGTTAATGGATCCGATAATCTGATAATTATAACCCAGGGAAGCAGGGAGGATACAGACTTTTGGAAAGGATGGGGGGCGGAAGGGGGACGATAGATAGAGGGTGATTTTTTTAGGGAAGTCCAGGGGAATGTTCTAGGATTTGCTTCGCAGCATTCACTTACAATTTGTAATTACTAGTTTCTATTTTATATGAAATTTTTAGCCTAATATTAAAATATATTGTTTTGTTAAGTTTTCGTTTAAAAATTGAACTCTTGGGAGACATTCTAGTGATTTTGCCACGGGTACGAGTTATCCAAGATTTGGGTACAAGTTGGTGGGTATGAGTTGGCATGGGTACGAGTTGTCCTGTATCCATCTACAACCAACTAACTTAGCATCAGGGAAATATCAAAGAAATCTAAGCTTAGGCTAAAATAAAATAATAACTTTTAAGTTTTTTTCAACTTGAAAATAAATTTAAGTAAATAATCTAAAGAGGTATGCAGGTAGCAGGTATGCAGGTATATATTTGTATATTTGTAAATATTCTTATCTTATCAAGTGAGTTTATCACTTCTCCATGGGTATGGTGCGTCTCACATACACACGGAGCAAATGTTATATAATTGGACTTGCACAGTGTATGGGCCCTAACCTTACGGTTTTTCCATTAATATCATATCATGCTGTCACTCTAAACTTTTCAAGCTTTATTCATCCCTCTAGTCATTCCATCTTATATTTTTCTTGGTGAAAAGGGAGGTACATTTGTACTCCCCTGGGTTTATAGCCTCTCTATCCACACATAATTATATAGTTAATGTAAAATTTATGGTTAAATTGTTTTAGTTAAGCGATTATTATTATTTTATAATTGTATATTCACGAACTTGTGGAAGAACAGTCTTCGGACTGAATGAGTATCGTGTTAAAATAAAGTTTATATATATAACTAACCCTGTTTATTATTTTAGAATTAATAAACAGGTGAATTTCCAAAGAAATGCAATTTTTCGGAGTACATTTTGGAAGGAATGCCCCTTAAATGAAAGTTGATTTTATGATTTTTGCCCTTTAAGTCAGGTCCGGTTAAGTGGTTTATTTTTTTGGATGGGGGTGGGGTTGTTGTTTGGAGAGTCTTGTTTAACATGAAAGTTGATTTTCTGTGCAAGTGGTTTTTGCCGAGTTGTTTTATGATGTAGGTTGGATTTCAAGAGATTTGTCCTTACAATAGCACAATATTTTACTCCTGTACTATGATGTAAATGTTTAATTCCACCCCTTCCCCCATGCAATTTATGCCCTATGATGTTTAACCACCCACCCCTTTCTTCCCTACTATTGCTGACGCCTTCAATTTCCTAGCCTTGAAATGGTGATATGGGTAAATTTTACAAAATGTAATTTTTTTTTGTGTAATTTAATTTACTTTTCTAGAATTTTTTTTCAGCCATTATATTTGGCTGACCAATGTGAAAACATTTCTACTCTACTATTGCATGTTATCTATGGATTGACTAGTAAAATTAACCTACTGTAATAATAAAAAATATTCAGAAACAGAATCTTGAATTAGCAGGTTTTAATTAATATGCCACTCTTGTACACATCATTATTTGAGTAGTACAGTATTTTTTTAGTTCATTTATTTAGCACTAAGTACTTCAACATCAAAATACAAATCATACCATATACATAAATGTATAAAGATAAACATTTCTAAAGCTAGTTTCATATATGCAACAGTGAAGAGAAAATTACATTGAACTTATGCATAGAAGTACCCCATAAATGTTAGCAAAAAATTACATTTGCAGATGAGATTTTAGTTTGCTTTTAAAAGAATCAAGAGTAGGTTGTTGACGGATGTAGGTGGGAAGATCATTCCACATTTCAGGCCCATATTTGGAAATTGACTTTTCTCCAGTGGAAGTAGTTATTTTTGGAATCATGGTAACATCCATGGAGGACCTGATACCATTCCAACCTGGCTTTTATTTTACCATAACTTTTAAGTTATAAAGGTGCTCTGTTATTACCATTTAGCATATGTCACTGCATCTGAACAAAATTAAGTAATTAATTATTATTATTATATATTTATTATTAAACTATTGTTAATTAATATTATTAAATTTAAAGATAATAGTAATAGTAATTATGTGACAATAATATGAAAATTTGCAATTTTTTTTAGGCATGACACAGTAAAAAAATGTGTTTTCATTTATAAATAAATTAGCAATTGATACAAACAAAGCACAAAAAAGTAGGAAAACATTTCATGCTGTCAGAACTGTGACACATACTCTAGAATGGCAAATGCATTCTCTCGATGGATAGTAAACAAGAGAACTGATTTTATACATGTATTATGTGTACAATCCCCTTAGAGAGTATGGTCGATTATACCCTACATTTTCAAAGAAATGTAGGGTAATTTGAAATTAACCACCTCACTGACTTATCACATTAAATGTTTATAAATGATAGGAATGTACTGTACAGCTAAGCAATCAAGTGGAAACTAATCCAATTATGCATTGTGATTAGATTGAGAAAACTTACTAATGGGGATGTACACCTAATGTGTACATTGCTTCAATATGATGTCATCACATAGTGAATGTGCAAATCTAACTAGAATTGGAGATTCATATGTAGTGGTAGATATTAATAGAGATAAAAAATTAAACTTCTACACTACAGAAATTTAACGTACCTCAGGAGTACTTTGGAATGTACTACATCCGTCTTCAGCTGATGTTTTGTTGTGACCTTCTCATTGGTGATGACTTCAGATGTGAATGACGTCATGGAAAACTTCAGAAAGTTAATTCGTCCTGCTCCATTTTTGGAGCAGGGTGTCCCAGACAGGATCTAAGAGGCCAAATTTGAACAGAGACAAAGGCTTGGACTTAGATCCTGTCTGGGACACCCTTATCCAAAAATGGAGCAGGACGAATTAACTTTCTCAAGTTTCCATGACGTCATTCACATCTGACGTCATCACCAATGAGAAGATCACAGCAAAACATCAGCTGACGACGGATGTAGTACACCCGAAAGTACTCCTGAGGTACGTTAAATTTCTGTAGTGTAGAAGTTTAATTATCTCTATTAAACCTAAAACTCCCTACTAATATAAACACTCTTTTACTTATTATTTAAGTATTAACCCCCTTTCTGCTCTCTCCTCTGATATAAAACTTTATAATGGAATATTAATTCCATTTTTTATAATATTGTTGTTTTCGTATGTATGTGGCAGAGTCAAGCCAAATAAGGATAAGTTGAAAAATTGAAATTTATAAATAATGAATTCTACACATTATTATCTTTAACATGCGAAAAAAAACAGTTTCATACGATGTTTCCTTGCAAAGTTATGAACAACTAAAGTTTGAACATTTATAATGTAAATTTTGAGAAAACTCCGTTTGACAATTGTTTGTGACTTTACTGTGACTAAGTTTTTTCATTTTAAATTAAATTTTTTAAACCTTTTTTTTTATCATAGTGCATCTTTTTCATATAAAATAAAGATTGAAAAATTTGATTTCTTTTGGTTTCTTCCATTTATGGTAAAGTAGATTTGTGAGTTTACCTTCTCTGGCTTGGCTCTGCCACATTTTGTTATAGTTTTGATGCGAATTTTTGCACTATATGTCATTTATTACAAATAAAAATTGAAATTGAACTAAGGTACTCTCTGCACTCTCTTAACCATCATCTCGGTGATTTTGTGTGAATATGCGGAGCCTTTGTAGTGATGCCAGATTACACCCTTATCTTTATTTGCAGTCGGAATGTTGCCTGGAGTCTGATAAGGTCCATTGATGGCCGCATGATAGCAGTTATTAAACCACCATGCGCCTTCCGTTCGTTCAGCACAGTTATTCGTAGATTTATCGTTGTCTCTGTCGAATGTTGTAAATTTCATGTTGTTGTGATAATTCAACGAATTACCTACAAAATAGAATAAAACGTTTACTATACCAGCTTAGATTTAGAAGCTGTTATAAAAGTATACTTTAAATAAATGTGTACATGCATCGTCTCTTAAATTTTATTAACACATAAAATTATCCGGAAAAATTTTAAAATATATAGAATTATCATAAAAATCGACCATAGAATAAAAAAATAATCAATAAATCCTTTTTTTGAGCCAAAGCCTTATAGTTAGGGCGGAGATTATTTCCAGTTTCTGTAGTTTGCCTGGATGGGATGTTAGTTCATCACAGGTTGTTTTCAATCAACTTGCCGGTACCCATTCTACAGCTGGGGTAGACTGAGTATGCGTTGCCCAGGTGCACAAGTAACTGGCATGAGTGAGTCTTGAATTCCCAACCTCTCGATTGGGAATCTGAGCCACAACTGCTGCACCTTCTGCTTCCACAGAAAATACAATAAAGAGGACTACTAAAAAAAATTCTGTCTCACCGACCTATTTGTTAAAAGAAATTAAAAAATAATAATAATAGTAATAGTAATAATATGTGACATTTGGGGCAAGGCATGGCAAAACATCATTTTAACTTAAGCCGAATTTTGATAAAATATCACCCAATCAAATCAATTAATTTTAAAAAATACACTGCGCAAACTTAGTGTAGACCATAATGCATCATGAGTCCACTAACTTCCGGTGATTTTTTAGTGATTTCTCTTTTCCTTGCGTGGCACCCTGGGGGAACCGCAGTGAAATCCTCACAAAAGTACAATCAAGGTTGACCCCGTGTCAAAGGTAAAAAATTATCAAATTTAGGTCAATTATCGGATAATTATCGGAATATTATTGGATAATTATCGGATAATTTTATTACGTCAGAAAGGTTTAACACCCATTTCTGGAGCACTTTTATCAGATAATTTTTATCGGGATAATTTATCGGATAATTTTTTCCTGCGGAAACACAACCTTAGTTATAGTGATGTCAATTAGTTTTGTGACCTATTTCCCAGTCTAACACAGTTTTTCAATGTTTGCATTCCGTCGCGTTGATAGGAAAAAAAGGCAGTAAGAACTAATTTAGGATGACAAGCAATCCTACCTGCTGTTCCTGTATAGCCAGTAATTCTCAGCGTATAATCTGACCACTCAGTACCAACTCGGAAATGACTGTATCTGGCATCCTTCTTCACGTCTAAGTGGTCTGTAATCTCGACAAGTAGTTCATAATCACCGCTAGATGTTAAACGATTAATCTGCTCATTGCCGAGCCAGAACTCGGAGTGTACATTGCCAAAACCCTCCTTGTACTCTTCCCAACCACGGTTGAAATTCACCAAACCATCTTCTCGTCTTTGTATGACCTGATAGTATTGACAAAAGTTTTTATATAATAAATATCTGAACACACATACATACGCATGCATGCACACACGCACATACATACGTACATATGTACATGATGTACATACATAATTTGTTTTAAACTAATTTAAATGATTCACTTTATCAGCAAAGTAAACGTATGCAGGCCTTCCCTCCCCACTCTACTTACATTATGTGCACCTTAAAATTGCTTGCTTAAAAATGGTGAACATGGCCACTCAGTTTGGAAAGTACAGCCTTCCCTGCTCCTCCACTTTAGCTAAATCCTGGATCCCCCCTTTAATGTGCAATGCTTTGTCATTTTACTTACTGTCCATCCACCATCTTCTCTCATATCACAATAGACTGTGAACTGTGGCCCTCCATCAGTAGGTTGTATAATGTAATCATCACTAACTGCAGATGGGTCTTTCTTCAAAATTTCACCACAATCACGGCTAAAACATCGACCTAAAATTGTAATTGATTTATGATACAACTATAATTTGTATAAATTTACATTCTACATTATTGTAAGTTATTCACAATATGTGGCAGAGCCAAGCCAAAGGAGGCATAAGTCGCAAAGCTAGTTTTCCACAATAGATAGAAGCCAAAAAATTGTCAAATTTTTACATTTTTTTTTTTTTTATTAAAGATACAGTTTAAACATTGAACGTTCATAAAATTTTCAGATATATGGTAAAATATGTCTAAAAAATACAATTTAGAATAACCATACTTAGTCACAATAAATACTGATAAAGTACTGATAAAGTATTTAAACAAAATGAATAGCTCGAAATGATTCACAAACGTGCTTGCCGTATAATTTTGGGTAGGGAGTACGCATCGTATGACAGCTCTTTGTTAAAGTTAAATATTGACTGTTTGTCTGTGAGAAGGGTGAGGGCACTGTCGTAAATTTGCCCAAAACTAAATCTAATAAAATCTAATAGAACCACACATCTTATCCCACCCACAAGATTTGAATGAGGATGGATGAAGGATGCTAAGAAACTCCAAAAAACTGTCTCAGTTTAAGAAATGGACAAAACGATTTGCAAACAGTCCTTTTTATATTGATCTGGTTAATTCTTAATTTCTCCTTTTATGACAGGGCTTCACTCGTCTCCCAAATGCTTGTGTTATTTTGTACAATTCTTAATAGTTTTTCCTATGATGTTTTAATGTTTTTAATACTGTATTTTTAATATTGTAATTTGTCACCATATGCAATTTGGCCACAAGGCTACGAATTATGATGTTTTCGAAATAAAGATTATTATTATAAAGAATTTTCAAATGGAATTTTCTAAATACTTACTTTCTAAAAGTTCAAACTGTGGTTGTTCATAACTTCACAGGGAAACATTATATAAAATTCATTAAGAGGTTTAGGCATTGGTGTTGTTTGTCGTGAGATTAATCTTTTCCCTTGATCAGGATTGAACCCATGACCTCAGGATTGGTAGGCATGAAGCACGTTAACCACCAAGCTACAGTGCCACTACTTATGTGCCAAAATCATGAAGCCAACTTAAATAACTATAGTTGTATTTCTCTCTACACCAAACTATCCAGAAGATTAAGAGTAGATTGCAATATCTGTAATTATTCTTGTTGACCACACCTGTGGTTTTTGTAAGATTCTTATCATCTACAATTTGTTAGAGTGGTATAATTGTCCGGAATAAAACTTTCAACTGTTTAATTCCGGAACTGTTTCTACCAATTAATTTTGGTTTGCTTCCTTTCAATCGTGTATCCAGGGGTGGTAAAGAGAGCAAGGGAAAAAAAAAACTCATACAATATAAATAAGATAGAGCTCCCAAGTCTCCAGGATTGTCCTGGAGTCTCAAATTTTCTCCGGAATTTAGTTTTCTCCAGGAAATTCTCCAGGTTTTTGAAAAACTTTCACAATTAGACAATATTTTTGGCCTATTTTTTTTTTTAAATATTGGTTGAAAATAGGGAAATGTGAAGTTTAGCAATGCTTTTTTTATGAAGAGTAATGGCATTAGATTAGAGAAAAAAATTAGAGAAACTACTGTTTCATAATAAGCAATGCGTTTAAACAAGGGTATTTTACACACATTTTATGAAGTGTACACATTACAAATGGTGTACGGATGACCACAAGGAAATCTCCAGGAAATTTGTTGAACTTGGGACCTCTGAATAAAACTAAAAAAATATTGCAATACAGTAACTTTTTGTTTTTGTTTATTACAATGAAATTAGGTTGTGTCCAAATTTTCTTTGACAAAACAATATCATAAACCCATATTTGAGGTCTTGATCACCACGAAATGAGTCTCATAGTAGGAAAAATAAAAAATTTAGTTATTGGTACCATGTAAAAGCATATAATATAAGTTGTAATTGACACTTCAAATGACCTTCATTGGATACATAGAATCAAAGATATGAGCATTTGAAGTTTTCATGTATGGATACACGGTTTTGAAAAAATAACCCATAAAACAATAAAAAAAATAAACAAATTAAAGACTGTAAATCTCATGATTAACACTTTCCTGAATGAAAGTTGACCTATGAAATATATTATTCAATTCGGCCGTTTTGACCAGTTGAATATTATGTTATCCACCTATGCGTAGATGGATATTAGCCGATGATGTCACTTCGCCAGCGAGGGATTTGTTTTTACTGTAAGTGGCAAATGCACAACAAAATGTAGCTAGGCTTAACTACCTGTTAAAACTCGGCATTTTGCACAATTGACTACAAGAGTTGCTGTTAGTGTTTTTGTGGGAGAATGGATTTTAATTTTGAAGATGTAAGCTAGCTAGTAGCTAGGCCTTGGTCGCTGACGTGGCAGGCCTATGCTAGGACTAGGCTAAGCCCTGACAAATCAGTACTTATAAATAAGCTATGAATAATAATTATAATATTAAATGCCTATTTTTAGGAGATACCAAAAATATTGTACTCGTTCAATATTTTGCCACTGTTCAAACTATATTTTTCAGTATCCCCCTCAATGGCATTCAATATTATATAATTATAATGAACTATAAGTACCAGTACTGGTAATTGAATAAAACTAAATTTGGTTTCAGACTTACTTTGGTGATTCTCAATTTTATCTCGACTACGATGCGACTCATTTTGTGGTGAGAGCTCACCATTAAAAGCATGTTTCCATATATGGTAATGATGTGATGTCATCATGACCATATATAGGTATATCAATCTTTTTTGTCAAAGAAAACTTAAGGGGCGTTCAGAGGTCCCAAGTTGTAAAAAAGAATTCCTGGAGATTTTATTGTGGCCGTCCGTTCATAAAATGTGTGTACAATACCCTTGTTTAAACACATTGCTTATTATTGTGAAAAAGTTATAGTTTCTGTTTTTGTTACTGTTAATGTATGCTAAACTTTATATTTCTTTATTGTCAAGCAATATTTTGAAAAAATAGGCAAAAAATGTTGTCGAATTGTGAAGATTTTTCAAAACCTGGAGAATTTCCTGTAGAAAACTAAATTCCAGGAGAAAATTTGATAATTACGGGAGCCCATGAGATGATCTAAAATTCCTGGAGACTCCAGGACAATCCTGGAGACTTGGAAACGCTGGGCATTTGCAAAAAAAAAAATGAAATTTGAAAATCGATTTTTGCTAAGGATTGTAATTTCAAAAATCAATTTTTTTTGCGAGCATTCATACACAAATCATTATCACTCGCAACAGATTCACATACACATATCGCTTGGTTATTTATAGTGATAATTCTGAAAAATGGCAAGAAGAACTGCGATTTGGATCTTGATCGCGAGGGTTTTTGAAATTTTTTTTATTCACACACACACAAAGAAAATCTATTTTTCGATTGCAATGCAAAAATCAATTTTCAAATTTCGATTTTTTTCGCAATTGTGAATGCCCCTATGGTATTATAGTTTAAACTGAGCTTTAGATACAATGTATTCACATGTGGTTAAAACCTAGGAAGAAACTCATTGAGCAACAAGATATCTTCATGACTAGAACCATTGAAACATTTGGAATAAAGAACAAGGCCAGACCAGTGATCTTGAGCGAAATTCCTAAATGTAACACCTAGGTATTACCGAGCTGCTTCTAGATTCTACAATTGTAACATGCTATAACATTTTAGAGCATTTAAAGCATTACATACTTAAAATATAAAAATTCATTATTAGGTTACACTTGGTAAGTTTTTTGTACTTAGTTTGTTAACTGGGTATAAGTTCTCTCATTAAAATGTGAAAATGGCAGTTCACAATTTAAACAGATGCGAAACAGCAATGACTATGATTTCCTGACACAAACTGTAGGTTATGTCAGACAAGTGTTATTTCTCTCCCATTTGAGTTTATTTACTTACTCACCTGGGGGGCAGTGTGTCTCGCCATCTCCTATCGGCTTACTAGCAGCCAGGAACATCAACATACAGCCAATTAGCAAAGTTTTCAAATCCATCATTATCACTGATTTTCTCTCACTGCTTTTGACAGATTAACTGATCTCTTTTATATAGACCTAAATGCAGGTTAGGATCCGGGTTTACCTCTCAGTACAACATATTTTAAGGAAACAATTGGTCTTCGCTAATCAACAGGTAGATTAAATGGCTTTCCTCTATTGAAATATCCTTTAATCTCACAATGTTTTTTTTACTAAACTAACCAAGATATAAGAAAGATTGCAGGTATCAAAATTGGCCCAGGAAGTGGAAATGAACCGTTGGTGCTAGCAGGTTCGAACCCAAGACCTCAGGATTTAAAGGAAAGCATGTTAACCACCAAGCTACAATGCCATTGAAGCCCAGTCCAAACTAACAAATACAATTTCATTGAAAAAATAGATACAGTAGGCCTAGCTATTTTGATTAGAGTATAATATAAGCTATAGTCTACACTTTAATTGACATTCATTGGATCCAAAGATATGAGCATTTGAAATTTTTATGAATGAAACCATGGTTTAGAGAATATTACCAATAAAGTAATTTAAGAATAAACCGTAAACTATAAAATCTGCATGAAGTTAAACTTTCCTGCATGAAAACTGACCTAAAAAGTATATTATTAATATTTTATATTAAAATATACGATAGTACTCATAAGTGATTGAAATTAAATTTCTCAAGCTAGTAATTCGCTTCCCAATTGGCTTAGAAACCAAAAGGTAGTGGGTGTGGATAGCAGGATTTCTTGCCTCAAACAAGACATCCATTCATAGAAGCCTATATGAAGAGAGACTATCTATAATGTTGGCTGTAGAGGTCGCCTAAACCAGTTTAAACTTCCGCTTGAAATGTTAGAGAAGATTTGGAAATATTATTTGAAGAAGACTTTGACTGTACACATTAAATATTTTTGTATATAAGGGTTTATGTGTTGTAAATGTGTTTGTTAAATTTGTATGATGTAAACTAGGTTTAAATGTTATTCATAAAAATATATAAGTTAATAAAAACGAAGTAAAAGATTGAAAGAAGAAAAAGAAATAAATCATGGAGCGGCTCAAAAAGGTTTCCGAAAGTATGTGTTTATACATAATTTTGGGACAGTAATCATCAGAGGCTAAATTTCCAATGAGCCTCTCACGTTTCATAAATTTGAATTCAAATTTTAGCCTTAAATTTAATTTCATAACAATCCAATAATTTTGTGATTTGACCTCACAAAAAGTTATTCACCATTCATAATCAAACCTACGGAAAAAATGTGAATTTTTTTGTTTTGTTTTTTTTTAATTTTAAAGTAAGGCTAGTGTGTGTTTGGGCCCCATGATATTGTTAAACTTCTTTGATGCAGTAAAAAGAAAAACCATTTTTACCATGTCAACATTTTCAAAATTTCTGATGCATGCGAGAGGGATAATCTAATAATTTTTCTGTGTCATAAACACCTTTTTTTCCCCAGTGGTGCCTTTATTATAGGGTGGTAGAAGATAGCAAGTACTGTACTTATTTTTAGTATGTGAAACATGTTTATTTGCTAATATTAATGTCAGTATTATTCCTGTTTGCCACTCCTGTGGTTTAATGATTCTGACCTTGTACCTTAGCAGCTCCCCCATCTAAGGAGTGGCAGATCCGGAAGAAACATTCAGTCATTTATATTAGAGAGAAATGCTCACTAATTTCTGGCCCCTATAACCTAAACGAAGCCAGTCATAACAAAACTACCAAGTTGTTGCACAGGAAGTTATTGAAAAATAAGCAAATAAACAATAGGAAATATAACAAATACAAAGGAAATTTGTGTATATTTTTCCATTAGCTTCAGTTCTAGATGCCCAATTTTTATGATTGACCCCTCATTTTAAAGCTTGCGAAAAGTATAGTATGGTTTTAACAATAACTCAATTTTCAATTTTCCTACAACTTGGTGGGTTTGCCATGTCACGCCTATGATTGATTGAACTCCAGGTCAACAAACATCTGTCATTAGCAGACTATAATGAGCTTACAGATATGCGAGCTCTCACCACAAACTCGGTCTCATGGTCAAACTCGGTCTCATGGTCAAACTCGGTCTCATGGTCAAACTCGGTCTCATGGTCAAACTCGGTCTCATGGTCAAAC